>JAQGBH010000076.1:0-81122 GCA_034698265.1 Sminthurinus aureus
ATTGACTAGTCATTGTACACATTGACCAGTTATTGTATACATTGACTGGCTGTACAAAATGACGGTAACATATATACTACATGCACTATGAATTATGTACATTTCGTACATGATAAAAGGTAATACGTATGCATGCTAGTTTTTAAAATGTATATTATATACATCTGTTTTATAGGGCTGGACCAATTGAAAGAGCTTTAGATTTGGGTAAGAACTGAACAAAATACAATCCTGTGTAAAATATAAAGCGTTTTCTACATAACAAAATATGCATAGATACATACTTTTTTAGAAGTTCAATGACAGTCAATATTATGGATATGTACATATTAGATTCTGTTTTATGAACCTCTTATTATGTCTCCATGTATTAATTTTCTAGGGGCTGACTTGGTCATAACTGGACGTTGCACTGATTCTGCACTTGCACTCGGGCCTCTTTTACACCATGTATGATAAAATAAACTTTTATATAATTTAATACGTAAAAATGTCTTAAAGTTATCTTGAACTGTATTAGCTAAATCTATTTTGTGCACGTTTGCTATAAACTGGGTGCACTTAATGAGTGTAGTTAGAAGTTAGAGTCATCACAAATGTTGTTGTCATTGCATATGAATGTAAAAAACTAGATATCCGTAATGTTTTCTTACAATATAACATACTTATAGTATATTAAAATATTACAGCTTATGACTGTAATATTAAGAATTCAAGAAAAACTCCATGAAAAACATTTTCATGAAAACTTTTGTATAATATGCGATACAATGGCTCATTAACTTGATCATCATTCTTTCTCACGTTTAATCACTGAAAAAACTCAAAAAATAAAACCACGCATCGAAAGATTCCGAGTGCATGTCTACTATTCCAAGTACTTTACGTAATGAATAGATGATATGCATGCAAAAATGTAGAATTCTGACCCCATTCTTTCAGTGCAAAAATTCATAGACGAGAATTATTTCATAGAAGGTTTTCTATAGATTTTATAAATTAGTTTGCACATACATGTAAAGCAAAAAATATGTTACATGCAGTACGATACGTGTAAAACTTTGATTTAAAAATCCATTTCAGTTCAAATGGTCTTGGGATAACTTGGATTTATTAAGCACAGGGAGTCTTGCTGGTCATCTCATCGGTTATTTCACACTATTTAAAAAATTGTACAGTATAAAATCTGAATGATTATTTAGAAAAAGTAAATTATAATGTAAATGAATTCCGTTACAATCATTGATTTAACATCAGATGAGGATAAATTATGATGGTTTATTGCTTATTCAATTATCAAAGAGTGTGGTGCCCAAGCTACAGGTGGAATATACACGGATTGGGATACTGTAGAAGGGTGGGAGAACAATGGTATGAAACATAAAACTGAATAATGGTACAAACTTGTATTTATTTTCAACATTGTACAACGAGGTGCAAAAAGCTATATTATTATCGAAAACGAATGTTAAAAATTTTGTTGGCGCTTTCCTTTCTATAAGGTTTCCCTATTGCAGTTTGTGATAGAGATGGAAAATTTTCTATAACCAAACCATCAAATACTGGTGGTTTGGTTAGTCGTGGAACTGTATCAGGTTAGATTTTTATTGATGGTATTTCGACAACGGTAGTTTACAGCTAAAACTTTTGTATAACACTAAATTCCGTGCATTTTGCTATCATGTGGCATATGTTTTTGTTGCTCCCATTGAAATATCATTTAGAACAATTATTGTATGAGATTCACGATCCATCAGCCTACATTCTTCCGGACTGTGTATGCGATTTTTCACAAGTTAAAATAGCTGAGACCGTTGATGGAAAGGTCGCTGTTTCGGGGGCCCTTGGCCGTCCATCTACTCCATATTATAAAGTCGGTATGTGCATAAATCATGCTTCCATGTGTATGTACATGTACAATCGTATGGAAACTAATTTTTATACTTTCACTTAAAATCCAAATCAACTTTCACAACCAGTGGTGAAAGGTGAAAGTATCTTTTCTTGTATTGAATTGTGTTGTGTGTTGTTTCTTGTATCTTAAAGGAGGTACATACCAAGATGGTTGGAAAATTACATCAGTGTGTCCTGTTATTGGCCCTCGAGCGAAAGAAAAGTCTGAAAAAACCGCAGCATCTATACTTAACCGCTGTCGAGAAATCTACAAAAGGATGAATCTTTCAGATTTCGAACGAGTGCATGTACAAGTACTGGGTTCTGAACAAGCCTATGGTACAAATGCAAGGTAAGTTAATTGCTAATTACTTAATTCATTACCCGCGTACAAATTTCAAAGCTGGAAAGTGACATTTTGATTTATTGATAAAACTTTTATGGATAGTATACAATTCATGTACCAGCAACCAGTATAAATGAGCGTGTTGCTACATTATATATTATTATACACTCAAAGTACATGGTATTGACACAGAGCACTGACATATTTTTTTTAGTACAAAGTACACAGGAGATTAATTGACAGGATGACTACATAAGAAAATATGACGCAATACTTCACTCAAATTTAGACATTTAGGCGAGAAAGATGATTTTCTTTATCAGTAGAGTCAAAAATACTTTCCTTAATCTTGTTTAATGGAAAACGGTTACTCGCATTACATACATGCAACTGGATTGTAAATTATAAATATTACATATTATATATATTATGTTTATAGTAATATGACAGATCAAAAAATGCATGTCTATAATACGATTTTACATACATATACATGTATTATATGATCTAACGTGTAGAATGCAATCTTCAAATTGATCATCTATAGTATTTCTGTATAAATAATGATTCATTTATCTTTCGTAGTTTTCGTGTATCCAATACTTGGAATACGGTACACATAATAGAGTACAGCAATTTCAAAACTAAAAAGATTACACCAAGTTTCATACTCGAAGTTCCGGCTATGCATTCAAATGAAAGAAATATTTAGCTGAACGCCCTTTTTCCATAAAACTGCTGCTTTTCATGATGTGACAGTGACATTTATCATTCATATTTCATTTCATATCATATCATGAGATTGGAATCACGCCTCCAATTTCAACTTGGTCAGCAAGAATAATTCTCTGTTACTCATTTACGTATAAAGGGGTCAAGGTTTGACTCCTTTAAAAGAAAAGATTAGATAATATTATTAAATAATCTAATAATGAGTACTTCAATTTCACAAAGTTGAAAACCCTATTTCACGTCCAATTTCTGTCTTTCAAGTACCGTACCATAAGCGCTAGAAAATGCTAAGTTACTAGAAACTAGAACAAGTAGTTAAGTATTCAACATGGAATA
Source organism: Sminthurinus aureus (assembly GCA_034698265.1). Classification (NCBI taxonomy): domain Eukaryota; kingdom Metazoa; phylum Arthropoda; class Collembola; order Symphypleona; family Katiannidae; genus Sminthurinus; species Sminthurinus aureus. The sequence goes on from JAQGBH010000076.1 coordinate 3,308, forward strand.
CTTAAGTAAAAAGTACACTACATAAATACTAACCTAAGCATGTATACCGCAAATTTCATATTTATCGTTGATGTAGAAAGGAGAATTTGGACACTCGAGATGCTGTTTTATGGATGGCAGTGCAACATCAAGATAGAAAAGCCTTGGAGGTAAATATTTCTTAATTCTGATGTATATACTGTACCCATATGCTAATGAATACTGATAGTCGCAAACACTTGTTTCTTTTGGATGTATTTCCAGATTTTCTCCAAAGAGATTGCCTCAGCAGGTACGGGGATGGCACCAGGTTTAACGACAATCATAGGTAAGTTTATTCCGTGGCAATACATAATAGAGGTGCTGTGTACAAAAAGAGTGAAATTCGGAAATTTAGAAAACACTCATGTATTGTTTTACCTCACAATTTTTTAGGAGGCAGACCGAAAGCAAATCCTGTTCTTCGATTCTTTTCCTTTTTACATCCGAAAGAAAATTTTCCAATTAGTATAAAGATGTCAGATGGATACGAAGAAACTTTTGAACCTCCAAGCACAATAACAACAAATGCTAATGTTTCATCAGGAGATAAATCCGAGTCAAGATCCGCTAACATGGATATGATCCAAAACTCTTTCATTAAAAAAGAATTTCATTCATCTGGCTTGAAATTGAAAGATTTAGGAGTTTACACCAGAAGCGGTGATAAAGGAGACCACTGCAATATCGGTGTGATAGCCAAATCTGAATCTGATTATCCCATATTATGCGAACTACTGACAGCGGAAAAAGTACAAAACTTCTTTGCTCATAAATTTACGTCTGGTTATCCTCCGAATTGTAAAAGGTACACTATGCTACAAAGTTGTAGCTTCTTCAGTTTTATCAACATAATGTTATGTCATTGCATAAAGATAACATGTACATGTAGATTAGAGAATTCCGTTTAGTTCTTACAAATACATGTATGTAGATTAAAATGATTTTTTGTGCTATATATTCAATTTAATGTAGATATGAACTGCCATCAATACTAGGACTAAACTTTGTTCTTGAGAATTCTCTAGATGGAGGAGGTAAGTAGACCAATCCAAAGATACAAATTGCTCGCAGGGCATTTATTAGAAATACAAGATAAAATTGAAACGAATGACATATTTATGCATGTATGCATATTTTTCTGTTATTTTCTCAAGGTATAGCAAGTTTGTCTCCAGATCCACAAGGAAAAGGATATGGCCAACAGCTTTTAGACATTCAATTGGATATTGATTAGTTCAATGTAAAGTACTGTTAGTATTATTAGGAATGTCGTGTAAAAAACAAACTACAAAGAACTGAAAACATCTATAATCTGTAATGCATAATATATTATGCTTTTAAATCGACTCCAATACAAGCAAATTGAGTATGTTATAATATGAATATTACTATTATACCTACTCTTCTTTTATGTAATGCTTTTGATGCATGTTTGGGATTATATTGCTAATACTAATGCTGAGTTTTGATATAATACATTATTTATTAATTATATTAGTGAGGATATGCCAAAATGCAGGGATTGTTTGTTAAACAATTAACTATAGTAGATTCGTTTATTTCGTTTTTATGCATAAAAAGCCACAACTCTATTTTTTTTTAAATGTATACAATATATGTTTCTGTTGTTCAATACTTCCATTTACGAAATGCTTTCAAGTTTTGGGATCACAATAATATTATAATGTATTAGAATATGATCAGATATATTATGTGTATTTTTCCGCTCTATGCCGTACTTTATATAATATATAATATATATTTAAAATAATAACTAATGTTCTCTCTGCACTTGTTTATGTTAAATTTCATTCTGTCAAATCATAGTATTTAGTAAGAAGATTTAAGTAAGTTTTTTAATGTGTATTATGTATCATTTGTTTTATATAACATACATGTGTATATTTTATCTTTCTTTCAGAATAGAATTTTACAAATTTCAGGGTTTTTTAATATGTACTATATGGATTACGAAATGAGTGATAACCTCGAACTGTTACCACTCATTACAGCATCTATATAATGTATAGGATAACGTACATATATATAGATATAATATTTTCATATAAAACATCAAATGTCTCTCTCTCTTTTAACATTCATACAATTTGAGAGGGACATTAAACGAAAAACAAAGATTGCTCAGGTTGAATAAACTGGCCCGTGCATGACACTTGTGTGGTCTCCAAAGTATAATATATATATATATATTTATATGTATAAATTCTCTTTTCTTATTTATATCATTAATCAGTAATCAGTAACGTAGCTCGGTTATGGCTTGTTATTTTTTGATTTCAACAAACGGAATGAAATTCTGAGATTGTTATCTAAACGCTTCTCTCTCTCTCTAACACACACAGGCATACAGTACAACAATTATTTTTTTGTTTTGTATAATATATATATAGGTATGTATACTCACAGATATATAATAAGTAACTTTTATAATAAGTAACAATAGATAGCTATACATATACTATAATAGAAGAAGCTGAGAATTAAAGAAGAATTCAAAATAACAAAACAGAATTACAACATAATATGTATTTTAAAATATTAAAAATCAGAAATCGGGTTGATCTACAGAAATTGATCAATCTGATCCTATTATCTTTTGCTTAACTAATATATGGGGATTGAAAGTATCATCGGGATTTTTAATCATTTTAAAAATTCCGAATTTCATTACATGGGAACATTAGCGAATAAAAATGACACTGATTCTCCGTTGTGAGTACGCCGGATGGCCTCAGCTATTATCAGTGAAATATCAATACACTGTATAAGGAAAAAATAAAGAAACAAACATTTAAATACAAGCCCTACTAATTAGCATTGTAACTTGTAACATCAATCTTCTGATTGTATAATATTATTATTTATACTCAATACATTAGTAATAGTGAATAAAAGAATATTTTGTGTACCTGAATTTTTGGACATTCTTTCATATGCTTTTCTTGTGGAATAGTATTAGTTACAACGACAGCTTCAAAACAAGCATTATTGATACGAGATATAGCAGGACCCGAAAAAATTCCATGAGTTAAAATAGCGTAAACTTTTGTTGATCCAGCCTCAAGAAGTCTATGATTCAACACATCAAGAGAATTAATTATAAAGTATATTATGTATATTTATAAGTATAGATACGTAAGCTGTAAACACCCAACATGTTGCAACTTGTATACATCTAGAAAAGTATAAAAGTCACTGAATATGATATTTATGCATATATAATATTATACATCATTTTAGCTCAGATATTTAAAGCTTACTTTTCAGCTGCATGGCAGATCGTACCACATGTATCAGCCATATCATCTACAAGAATTGATACCCTGTCTTTTACATCACCTACGAGGACCATTGATGCTACTTCATTTGCCTTTTTACGTTCTTTATGGATAAGGGCAAATTCGACATTCAATCTATCTGCAATAGACGTCACCCTGAAAGAAAAAACAATCAAAAGTCAAATAAGTTTACAAGTCGACAAGAACATTCCACTCTTCTACATGTGTACATGCCATAGAGTACATAATCAATAGAAATATATGTATGAGTGGCTTTTCGTGTACCTGTAACTCGCGCACGTGATTTTCAACTCGGCGTTTTAGTGGTCATATTCGGATTCTGCATGGTCGAATTAGTTAGAATCCGGGTTCAGAAAAGTTTAAAAACCCACCCCTTTGTGGATGGGTGGGGAGGATTTTTAATTTTCATTTCATGCAGAAAAGAAACCAAAGTCTACATAATTCATTTCCACATTTTTCAACTTTTTTGAGTTCTGTCAACGGATTTAGAGAGATTTTTTGATTTTCTTCGGGGGTTCTGAGAATCATTGTCCAATTCCAAAAAACACGCCTTTGTGTACGCAGGTTCGTAAACCCGCCAATGTGGTTTTTATAAATGACCATACACAACCTATAGACCGTTCATACACAGGGCATGTGATACATCAAAATGACCGTCCAGACTCCCCTGATTACACCCATGTTGGTTTTAGGTCAATACACTCACTTTTGTGACCTCAGGAGGTCATTTCACGGTCATTTCACGTTTTGATAAAATAAAAAAAGTTGAAAAATGTGAAAATGAATGATGTAGACTTTATTTTTTTTTCTGCATGAAATGAAATTTTAAAAACCGCCCCACCCGCAAGGGGCGGGCTTCTAAAGTTTTCTGAACCCGGATTCTAACTAATTCAAACATGGAGAATCTGAATATGACCACTAAAACGCCGAGTTGAAAATCACGTGCGCGAGTTACATGTACACGTGTTAAATTTTTTTAAAAGCTTTTTTCTCTGCATTCATCCTGACATGGATTATTGGATTACGTAAGACAATACAAAATTTAAGGTCATTTGATAAATTGTCCCAACTTTTCATTCGATAACTTGTAACATTTCATTGCTGCAAAGCACAAATCTTAAGACAAAATCTCTAGTGCATCTGGAGTTAAGTTTACGACCAACTTTTTACTGCTTATGCTGTTTCCAGTTTCATGCAAGCATGATGAACATATGGAATTTTTTTGCTTCTTATGTTTCTAATGGTGACTATTTGCCTTTTATTCCCTCTGGTTTCACACTTGCTTTTGTCTAATCAAAAAAACTCAGTTTATAATTATTATTAAAAATAGAATCCGGATAAACTACAACTACTGAAATCGGACTTTCACATTTTGGCAAACTTTTTTAAAGATTTCAAATGATTTCTCCTGAGGAACCGAAAATGATTTACAATTGCAATATTGAGGTCGAGAACCGGATAACAAAATTAGATGTGAGTGGCGTGAATTCCCAGTGTAAGCTAACTCTAGAGATGAAAATCTTTTGCGATGGTGGTCACAATTCACAATTTAGGAAAACAAACTATACAAAGTCCCGATATGCTGACGTTTCTTGAGAATTTGTGTAAAATGTATTACGTAAGTTTGAATTATTAAAATTTATAAAAATAAAAATCGATGCTTTTGCATAGTTTTAAACTTGAAACGCTTGAACTTATAAATTGCGCATCTGCTTGCAAAGTTAACAGGGTTATTCAAGATTCTAAATTCTTAGAATCTTGAATAGAAATGGCTAAATAAATAATAATTTTTGACACTACATAATTTGATTGACGCAGAATACTTGTTAGTTATTTATTTGTATTTTAGCATACACTCCTGTAAAACCTACTTCATTTTGCCTTAATTTAATAGATTTCCAATTCCAGAAATCTAATGAAATGTAGTATTTTGCATATTTTTCATCTCACTATTTTCCATGAAAAAATGGTTGTATCTACTTGGTCATATGTATAGTAATACACTGACTACCTTTTGTACGTATATATAAAGTGTGTTTATAATAATGTAATGTATATATATACGTATGTATGTGTATATATAAACACAAAATAACAAAGGTCTCTACGTTCCAATCTATAATACATCTGTAAAAAATGCAGACCGAACTTGGTGAAAGAACACACCCAGAAAATGTACACTTCTACATTAAACATTCACATTACATGGCAATATTCACAGTGGTTGTTACTCTTTGCAACTGACAGTCCTATGCGAAGCATAAAACAGCAGTATGTGATATATGCGTGTAGCACACTGGGGAACGTTGATACTTATTCTAATATTTTAATCAGAAAAGAGGATTGCTAATATTGAAAGAAGAAAAGTGATTTCATTTCATGACGAGTACGAAACCCTTTATCTTTGTTTATGACTGTAAGTATGCGTATTTAACATGTGGAGCATAATAAGAAGAATACAATTTAATGATGTAGATCCTTCATTGGTGCTTTACACGCGCTCGATTTCTCCCATTTTTGGGGTGTGAAAAGTAGATATTCTATTACATTGCAAGTTAAGACATGAGTTTTTGAGTGAATGATTGACAAAATCCTTTGGCCCTTTTTATTTTTTGTATGTTCTGTATACACATTTATGTAGATTTATAATGTATAATATATTCTTCTAGCAAAATTCAAAAAAAACACATGCACACAAAAACTTGATTTTTCGTGTCAAATATTGTCTATAAACCATTTTGCGCAATAGAAGAGGTATAAAAGTATTCTCCTCCTCACGGTATTAAATTGTTGAATTTTTATTGTTTGTTCTAAAACTAATGTACAGTGTTATAAATTATAATGAATATAAAATAGACACGGATGGTGTTACTGGTTATTAAAATATAACATATGCGGTATAACTTGTCCTCGTAGTAAAGAAAAGACAAAATTGGGATAACTCTGAACAGATTGGCAGAACCCGATGGATCATTGAATCGTTTTTCTGCACACTATAGAGAACGAGATTAATGATGTTAACTTTCCAGAGTAAAAGCACAAGTATTCCAAGAAGATAACTATCACCAAAACAATGAGAAACTGTGCACTGTACAATCTGTACACTGAACATTTAAAATCAAGGCATAAATTCATAATGTATTATAAACACTGCTTCATTATTCCAAGTTGAAGCTTTAGAATTCAAGCTCTTTTTTTGTACTTTTATTCATAAAGGTGAAAAATAAAAAATAAGACATGCACACAGCAGTTTGTATAATGTGTGTACATCAAAACCCACATAAAAATGACAATAAAATCAGTAACAAGGTAGAAAATGGGAATTGGTAAGCAAGTAAAATGCAAGTTGTAAAAAACTGCACTATGTACATTATACATAAACAAAGCAAGGTAGTTTAAACTTGAAAGTACTACATAAATTTACAATAATAAGAGTGCAAAATGGAGCCAAAGGATACATACACACCATATCCAGACATCAAAGCTCAAGTAGTTTATCATAATTAAGGAAAAATATGGCCAAATATCTCCAGTACTTTGAGCTTTGAGCAGTTAACTCTAATAAACTGTGTTGTAAAATATTCATTTTAAAGTTAGTAGTCCTTTTTGTATTTTGCATGTTACCTAACATGCACAACACATAAGAAGTATTTACTGCAATATACTTGCAACGTTTTGCTTTTCTACCTTCTGCCTTTTTGATCCTGCAACTTTGCAAGCCTCCAAAAATCGGATTTAAAATTTTCAGCATGAACAAACGATACTAAAGTTTTCACAACTGATTTTAAAGTTACAGGCACTTTTTTATGCATGTGAGAAGAATTAAAAAATCTAAGCGTGTACAGTGTACAGTGTACACTTAAGTGCTGATTCACACTTATTAAAGATGAGCACGTGTAAAAATTGATTTCACATGTACCTTATGGAGTGAATATTTTGCGGTATACAATGAACTTGTAAAATATTGGTAAATCAGGTTTTGTCTAATAAATCGTGTACACACTACAAACTACACACCAAAGGCTACAAAGTACAAATAAAACAGAAAACTGTTAGCCTTGTAGGAGCTAGGAGCTTCTTACTGTCATGATTTAGAGTTTTAAAAAGGCTAACACATCATCTGTTTTGGCTCATATATATATAAACACACAACGAATAATTTCTTTGCCTCTTGAAATTTTCAAATGTTTCAAAAAACAAGTAATAAATTAAATAATTGTCTGACCAAATAAATATGTGTACAGTATATGTACAAGTACAAATAAAAACATCGTATTTGTTGCTTACACTGAAATGCATGTGAGCAGGGCAATTTATGCTAATATTTATTTCATTTTTTCTCATTAGTTCATAATCTCTTACAAAATTTGTACATCTGTATATTCTACTACTTGTTTGCTTTATTCTTACCTGGGTAACTTGTAGCTTGAGAATCCGACCGTCTACTGCCTACTGTCTATTATTTATGGTTTCTGATTTCTTATATCAACAAAATGGTATACATACTAGTCTGGATAGTGAATTACATTGTTTACTAACAATGTGTAGAAGTGGAAGGGTTTTATACAGATCTCATATCCTATTACGTTTCTGCTAAGTACTGTAAGTGGTAAACAGTAAGCACTAAGCACTAAGCACATAGTATAAAATATATTCTACAAATGTATAAATACAAACGAGGAGAAGAAAAAGAGTGTATTTTTTCACAAGTGTGGTACATGGTTTTTAAAATGTCATTGCAACGTTGCATTACCTATTCAAAATTCAAATTTTTAATGGTTAAAGTAAATATTGTACATATTTATTGTGAAAGAATGGAGGCAACGCATGGACCGACTACTGCATATTAAATACAGGTACACTGTACAATGTACAGAAATAGCACTTTATTATGTACATAATATAAATAACATTGTGAATTCATTCAGAATTTACAACGTTAAACATTTAATTCCACAGCCGTAATGTAAAAAATGGTAAATGATATGAAATGTTAAATACTGAGAATATGTTAAAATATATCCCATTTCATAACTTGAGCTCCAGCACACTGATTCTACCCTGTTCATTGAAACCTCACAAGAAATGTGTGTACACACACATAAACAAACTAGGAAGAGAGGGAGATCAGCACTGTAAAAGCATGAATATTCGTATACTATACGTAGTATGAGGTATGAGTACACGGCATGCATCATACATCATCGTAACCTGTATTGTATATTGTATAAGATTATATGAAATTTATATGAATACAAGATACGCATGTATGCATCAGAAGTACATGTGAAACGTGAAACACAAGGGAGCAAAGAAAAACACAAAACACAACGTGGTGAAGTTACATGTATTGGGTAGACTGAAGACTTAGACTGTGGCTCACTTTTACATACTAAGCATGTAGAGTGTACAGTGCAATGTGTGTCTGTGCGTAGACTTTCATCCTGTATGTTGAACGGGCTGTGGGTTCCTTGAAGAGTCTACTTGACGATGCCTCTCTCATTCACGAAGGTGAGTTTGAGAGAGTCTCATGTGGCTTCTGGTCGTCCTCTTCATTACAGTTTAAACTAAAGTGAATAATACACAAAATCCTATTGTTGCCTTTCACCCTAGTTGCCTCACTTCCATGTGCATGTTTAGTGGTGACATTTACATTTCCATACCATAACACAGTTTGTTCATTTCTGTGATTGGCTTTACGTTTTATGTTCTGGTGCATTAAGTGTGTACAGTGTACGTTTACAGTGTACACCTGTCTTTACAAATACAAACAAATAAACACATTTGACTACATTGTCAACTTTTTCCTGCCACAAGTGTTACTAAAAGAAGACACATAGTGACACAGTGAATTGATGATAAAAGAGGTAAATATGTCACTTTTCATGGAAAAAAAACTATGGAATTTGACTTCTGTTACCGACACTAGCAGAATTTGAATATTCTACATGTATTCAGTTTATATTGTTGTTCTGTTATTTTGTGACACTCGAAAAAGTTCTTGATTTTTTTAAAAGTTGTGATTCATATCAGAAGAAAACGTTTTAGTTTTGATTTTGGTTCAATAATTTTTCTCCAAGTACCAAGCACCAAGTACGAACTATTCATTCACTGTTTTAAATTCATAAATTCCTTTTGTGTGCTCTGGATTCTGGAGTTTCAAGTGGGCGAGTTTTGGAGTTTTGGAGTTTTGAAAACTGAACTTGGTTTACGTTTTGACTGTGTGCACGATATCAGGAAAATGAAACATGGCATACAATGTGATATAGTGAAGTTCTCATTCAAAACTAGAAGAAACTGCTCTATTTGAAAGCATCGTCATAATATTTTCAGTGCAAGTGTAAATAAGTACAGTGAACTTAATTGTATTAACATGTAACCCTTTTCCTCTCCTCCTTCCCGTCTTCACTCTGTCTGTCTCTTTGTAAAGGTGAGTGAGTAAGTTACTTCTATAGAAGTTGGATTACATTCTACTTTAGACAACTGTACAACTTTCAAATTCCAAACATAATTTATGTTCTAAAGTTAATTGAAGAGCTCCTGGAAAAAGGACGATTTTCCATTTTTGTGCCATATACCTTGAACGTTTACTTGTGACTTGTGACTTTATATAAAATCGGAGAGATATACGCTGAGTGTGAGATATATCAATTGAAAGCAGAGAAGCCGTTTCTTATCGGCAAAAGTGCAAGTAAGTGAATTAATATTACTTGTTATTTGTTTTGCTTCCGGTCAACACAATGCATTTGTTTATTCATAGTCTTACCGTGTTCGTTCATATTCTTCATAACGAAAAAAACTTGCAGCATCTAGTATATTTCACGAAAACTCTGATATTCTTCATTCTTTAATTGAATAAATACACAAAGATTTGTGTTTTGTGTTACAATCTGCAAGGTTGTAACACAAAAGATGTTTATGAAAATGATGGAAATTTGTGTCGATGTTAGCTCCAATAATTATTACACGTAATAATTCTGCAGTCAATAGTCAATATGGTATATATTATATTCATTTTACTTACCGTTAACAGTTAATATCAAGTGATTACTGATTACACATAAAATAGACAACAGAGATGTTGGAGGTTGGAGATACTATAAAACTAAATTGTAACATTTCCTTAGTATCTTGGAGTTGCATGCGTAGTGCAACTCCAAGATATGTCTCAAATTTCGATCTGTGGTTTTCTTTAATGCACTTCACTCGAATGTATGTTTGAATATCGACAATTTATGTAGATTGTAGATTTTAGATGTGTATAATTTATTCAAATAATACTCAGAATTTCTGATAAACTGTTAAAAGCTTTTTGGGCATCACTCTTCCATTTACTTTGTACTTTGTACCTATTTTATCTTTTATTGTCGAAGATCACATATCTGGATGAATATTTGATATGAAATGGGATAAAAAGTAGGCTATAAACTACAAACTATATTAGCATGTACACAAAATATGTCAGAGCAGATGATGAGGATTGAGCATCACACATCCATATTGATAAAGAACATGATACATTTTAATGTTTGCTTGTACTTCCACTAGCAATATTCAATATCTACCACCATTGATCTTCCTTATTGAAATATGTCAGACTGTAAGTTTTAGGTTGTAGGTATAATTCGGTCTGGCAATGAGACACTGACACAGATGTAGACAAATGATGGACTGAATCATGTATGGCAGGAGCAAGAATATGGCAAGAGAAGGAGCAGGAGGGAGCCTAACCAGCACTTTTCTCACCAATATTGTTTCTATTATACCATCAGTTTTACTACAAAAAGCAATCATTTTCCTGTGCTGCTTTGGAGAAAGACTTTTAGACTTTAGAGTTTAGACGTCTCTCTCGTACCTCATATATACCCACAATATTTACTATTTATGGTTTATCGTTTTTACTGCAGTGAAATAAACTTGCATCGATTACCTTGTTTTGTAATTCATAATTTATTGTACACGGGCGTCTCACAATACATATATACAAGAAAGAGATAGATAATGATACATTTCTATTACTAGCAGTTCACAGCTCTTATATAAAAGTGTAATGTGTGTGTGTGTTTCTTTATGTGTGTGAGGAATAGAAGATAGAAGGCCAAACTGATTTTAGGTTATTGGAGTAATAATAATAATATGGCAATAATGATTCTCTTTCTCCTTGAATTTCCTACCCGTTCCCGTTCCCGTTCTCGCTCTCTCATTTTGATTATTAGCTCCCCTTCAGTTCCATTAGACAGCCCATTTTCCTCCGTCCTTACCGTAACTTTTAGCTTTATTCTGTATGAAATGAAGAAATTTGTCAATTCTGACAATACTGAACATTACAGCAATATTCTATACCGTATACTGTTTGCAGTATGAGGGTTGCCTCGAAGCTTGAAGCTACTGTAATGTTTTGTAGTGCAAACAAACCGAAGTCCAGAGTGAAATTTTTGGTTATTAAAACTTAGTTTTTTCAATGTATGGTATCCAGTTTGAATATTATACGAATATCCATTTCTCACTTTAAACAAACCCATCATTTTTTTTTCAAGCATACCATACAATATGATGTACTACACGTAACAGCTTTTTATTTCACTTTCAACATTTTTTCCAGTAATCAGGTTTTTTTACACTGGAAAATCTGTAACGTGTATAATATACATATCATGCATTTAAATTATATGCTGTACATACGTATAAACAAAAAAAAACAACAACAGAAATGTGTAACAATACTTTTTAATGATTTTAGAACAGGTGGGACTTAAAAAACATGTTTTTAGGTTGCCATTTGAAAGAAATAAAATTTTTATAAGGTGCACAGTGCACACTATCTAGTACTTGCTTCAAGTTTCATTCAGTGTTCGTTCATCCGTCCAGTCAGTCATCCAGTTCTGGCTATAGGTTGAACCAAGTACGTTTTATGTTTTATGATAATCAAGAATCAAGTCTTACGTTTAACATTACTGGCTTCTTCAACTATATTTTACTACGACTCTTGTCGACTAAGCATCTAGATTCTAGAATGTAGAATCTAGAGAGTACGCGTTTAGCTTAGATAATGGAAGGGGAAGAGGTAGTAGTTTTTTGGTGTGGTGGTGATAGAAGACATTGATGGTTTTATAGATTATTAACGAATTCGAGAGTTATCCATCGACTACCAACTACTCGCTTTCAGTTGGAATTACAATGTTTTTGATTTTACTTCCAGAAGTACCTACGAGAGTGGCAGCAGTAGTAGGAGTAGCTATAATAGTTTAGTTTAGCCGTCTGAGCTACCTAGAGTCTAGAGTCCAGAGAGTCCAGAGTAAAGAGGGAGAGGACTCGAATATTAATAGCAGTATAAAATAAATTGATACACACACACAAAGTGGTTGAAAGGAAACTACAAACTATGTACGTAAGCACAAATTTACTGGTAGCTTTTGTATAGCCATAATTTTGTGAACTCTGTGAACCGAATTCGAATTTAAATTTGAATCGGGATTGGGAATTGGGCTTCGATGAATGTTCATTGTCAAGACACAATAGTTATAACCTGAGACTGAATGGAAAAGTTTCCGAGGCTCAGGTGGAATTGAGTATTGAGAAGATTTGAAATTGAACAAGGAACGAACCTACCCCCGTGAATGTATCTAGTATCCAGATTCTAGGTTCTATACATTACTTACATGTCTCCACATTGAATACTGAACTTGATTGTGGAGGAGAAATGAAATGTGAAGAGTGTCTAGTGTACAGTGTATAGTTTGTACACATAGGATGGAAATAAAAAGAAATCAACCTTGAAAGAAAGAAACCAAGCACCAACAGAGGTGTGTATAGTGTGTAGTGTGTACCTTTCGTATTGCTCTGTTCTCTTCCTTCCTTAATTCTCGGCCTGTCAAGATTTTATGTAGGTTTTATCCTTATATATCATGTATCCTATATCATATACATGACTGTTTCTGTATTCTATCCAGTATTATACTAGGTATTAGGTTTAAACTTACCAGATGCATGTAGAATGTATCCTGGAACATGCAAGTGCATTCACAAAAACTCAAAATGAGACAGACGAGTACAGGCTACAGACTACAGACAGACATTCTAGCAGTACATCATAAGCATTGAGTATACTTGAGACTCGAGACTTGAAATTTCAAAGTCCCTTAAGAATAACACAGAAGATGCGTGAAGAATATTGCTATACACGTTTTGGTACAGTGCTGTGGCCAGAAAAAAAAGTTCTGGACGGAATGTACTGTAGAAAATAGCCTAATGAAGGTTCTGTACACACAGAGTTAAGCTCCATCATCGTCATCGCCATCTCCATCTCCATCATCATCATCATCAACCTCAGTCAATTAGTCAGTTATTACATGTAGCTATATGCTATATACGAGCACATTTTCATGAGGGATGATTATGAGTGCGTATTCAGTATTCAGATATATTTACGGCGTAAAATGGTAAATGGTTTATATTGTATCTTACATCTTACCTTTCATAGAGCATATTTTAGTTAGATAAGGTACCTCAACATTCAACATTCAACATCATCGCAGCAACAACAAAACACTACTTGAATGCATTCACAATTTTCTATTCTTTATACTTATTTTCATATTATATACATGCACGCATGTACTTTGCACTAGACGATCGTACCTTTGCATGAAAAGTCCATGTTCTTTCACTTTTTGTTGCTGTTGGTATTTATTTGGTATTTGGTATATGTATAACACGACTTTCTGCTCTTTCTGTTCTTGCTTCTTGCTGGTCTTTGAAAGTGGAAAAGACCGAGAGTTAAAAAAACACTGTTCCACAAACACAGACCTTGTTACATATTACATACTCAATACTCAATACTCATTATATGCAGTTTGTTTGTACTTTGTACATTTATTTATATGCATATTTGAATGTGTATTATTTGGGCAGATATCCGTTTGCCTATTCATATTGTAAATTGTAAGGATTTATCTTTGTACAATCTCTGCATCATATCATAATATGAGTCCGAGGTTTTGTTGCATGTCTAGAACAAACTGAAAAAGTCCCCGTCTCTCTTTTTCTTTCTCGTTTTAATTTTCTAAGCAGCCTATCTCTTTTATGTTTTCAAATCAGAGTACAGGATATACATTATACGTGTGTGTATGTTTTCTATCTAGATGCTAGACTGTAGACTCTGGATTCTAGAACCAAAGCCTTGTTCTTGAACTCGTTTGCTCTTTTACTGCTACCATAACACATAATATGTACTGATTGTCACTGTTTTACCTACACTAGTGACTAGTAGTCACTACTTGTGTTCTGAGAATGTGAAGGAGAAGGGATTGGAAACGCTTGTTTTTATCCAGATACACGTGGCAATTTCGGTTTTTCCACTCGCGCTCTGCCACTCTTTCTGTCGCTCTCTTTCCTTTACCCTTTTCTTTTCCTTTTCTTTTCCTTTTCTTTCTTTTGCTCTATTCCCTATGTTTTATTCTCTATTCTCTATTCAAAAGTCACAAGCATAATAATAATAATAGTACAAGCAACCAATCCGATCCAATGCCAATGTCTTTAGGGTGCATTTTACATTTAGGTTTTTACTCATTTTATCTACTCCTCGGTACACAGATTCAGTACATTGTAGAGTCGTAAAACACATTGACTTTATGTACATAATGGGGTAATTTTTAAAGCATATAGTATAGTATAGGCTCTGTTTGTCGTGTCTCTCCTTTCTGTTGTTCCGATTATGTAAAATGTAAAATGTAAAAGTAAGAGAGTGGAGAGTGGAGAGTGTTGAATGCAGTAACAACAAAACGGAAAGGAAGGAGAGTCTCCGTAATATATTACTTTAGAAGCTGGTTGCTGGTACTGGTACTGTTACTGGCTGCATGCATCATGTTGATGGTTGATGCAGCTTCAAAAAATCAGCATGTGTGAGCATTTATGCATTAGAATGTTGAATGTTTAAAATGAGGAGTGAGAAAAAGAGGAAATACTGTGTACGTGTTCATGTTTCTCATTCAAATTCCCATTTGAGACACATGGATTTGGATTTGGATATATTTTATAGTTTTCAAAGTACTTAACTTGGTTTCTTCCTGCATCATTACATTTTACACATAAAACATAGCACATGTACTTGTACAAGAAAAACCCTCCCATCGAATCTCAGTTTGTGGATATTGATGTTGTGTGGCTTGATGGTGAGTGTGCGTGAATATAAAGTGTGAAAGGAAGGAAGATATACACAGATAGGAAATGGGAATGGAATGAGATGGGATGGATTGGATGAGAGGAAAGGAATCCAAAAGGAAGAGTGGAGTAATTCCAAGGTATTTTGACTTCCAGGAGGCATCAGAAGTCAACTGCTTAATTAACATTATAACTTTATTCGTACCCACCGAATTCCGAGAGATTCCTTCCTTCTCGGCAAATGTGCAAAATATTTCAAATCCACATGCATAAAACATTCCCTTGACGCTTTGAATATTTATGGGCTCATTGCAATTTCTCTCAGAGTCTCCGCCTTCTACGTACAATTTACAATTTACACTCTACATTATACATTGTACATACTTCTACTCTCCAGGCATCAAACACCAAGAAGATTGACTAATTGACAAGGAAGAGGCAAAATATTTTATCTACATTTTTTCACTTTTACTTGCTTCGTTTTTGTTTTAGTCCAACAAAAAACTATTTCTTGGACTGCTCGCAAGAACTAACAAGCACTTGACTTGTACACAAGGCTGCTTTTACATGTGTTTTATTCTATCAAGAAATGAGATGAAATGAATTCAAGTTCTGCGTGCATAGTGTGTACTGTGTACATTGTACATGATCTTTGCATATTCTCCATTCTCCATTCTACATTCTCTATGGTTTATCAGTAATTCTAAATTATAAATCTCTTTCCAAAACTCTTCAATTTCCCACAAAATAAATGGATTTCATTCCAAAAAGTAACGTCCCATTTTACACAGACAAGAACGTTTTACACTTTTTACATGTAACATTTATACATTAAGTAGAATAGACATTAGACATCCAAGACGCTTGACGCTACACACGTGCAACGTGCAACGTACAAGCGCAGGGTAACGAGGAAAGAGGAACAAGTTGTGATTCTAACTTGGAAAAAATAAAAGAGTTTTTGATGTATAATATTTTGTTTCTTTCCGTACTTTGACTCTTGAAGCGGAATGAAGCCGAATCGTCTTAAAGATTCGGCTTCATTCCTTCAAATGTTTTTTGCCAGTGACTTGTTTTTGTTGAAAACCAAAAGGCTTTTAATTTTAATCAAGTCCATATCATTTACACATTTGAGTTTTTTCTTACACAAAAATATATCACGTTACATAAGCACACCAACAACCAACAACCAAACACCAACACTAAGAGTAAATAGCAACAACATCCACCATCCAAAAGGCATACAATACTGCAGCTACTTTTTTTTACATCATACGCTTTGTTTGTCCGTTTTCATTTCATTTTCAGAGTTGGCTCTCTTTTGTGTGTTGGATTTTGTATTTTTATTTTGGTGTACGAGTCATATTTTTTTGTGTGTATCTTTGTGAGCATCTCGGCTGACTTTCTGTCTTTATATTTCTTTTCTTTGTAAATCTTTCATGTACCAAGTTGCCGGTGGCTGTGTAATGTGTAATAGTGTATTGTACTTTATTCGCTTGATTCTTTGTCTGATTCTTGATTCTTGATTCGGAGTGAAATATCAGTACCAGTATCAGTATCTGTATCCTTCAGAACAACTGGATTGCCTAAACTGTACGTTGTACATTGTATATGTATATTATAGCGCAGGCTCATACATCTAATTTAAAGAGCAGATTCTAATGTATGGCTTTGCATGGCTTTGTCTTGGTTTATGTATAAAAAAAGAAATAAAGACTCAAGACACGTGTGTATGGAGTATGGAGTTTGGAGATTGGAGCTTGGAGTATGCACTTTTAGCATACAGAGCAGAAAATTCTATTCGTACAAACAAAACAATAGAACCGAATAGAATGGAATACAAGGTACAAGTATTAGAAATAGAAATAGCAGTAGACATTAGATGAGTTGAGAGTTGAGATGAAAATTTGAGAATGACAATGCCAACGCCAATGAAAATGAGAGCGACTACAAAGCCACATAAAACTAAATCCATGAGATATTTAATAGCTAAATGTGCAAGACGAAGCCGAGAGCCGAGAATCAAGAGAAGAGAGAAGTAAAAGAGAGGAGTAAAAAAAATACAAGAGTCCAAATGTCATGCTGGAACCGAGAGAAATATGTAACTATTTGATTATTTGATGCGCTTGAAATAAATATATGAGTGTTTTCATTTTCACTGCAGAGGTGTTCAGCGTTCAGTGCCCGTGTTCATGCTCATGTTCATGTCATCGCATACTCTGAGACACTAAAAAATTCTGCAATTGACTTTCCACAGCGGTTGCTGTTGCTGTTTTTCTTGTTAGTGTCTAGTTTCTAGTTTCTAGTGTACTGGATTTCAGCTAAGAACCGAAGCGTTGTCGTTGGAGCAATGAAGAAAAATAAGAAATAAGCAAGTCAGATATTTCAATAAGAATCTTTTGTTTTCCATTTATGCATTCACATGCTCTCACTTACCCTAGATCCCAGATCCTAGATAGAATAGTCCATAACAACAAGAACTTAGGCATTACACTTTATACACAGACTAGTATTCTCCCTTTCCTCTCATCTTTTGCTTCAACAGAAAGATTATACGTAAGGAAATTTGTGTATGATTTTTGATGCTTGATGCTACTTATATTAGCTCAATGATCTCGTAAAATCTCATGCTCATGAAATCTCATGCATTTTCTCTTGTGATTCTCTGGCTCTGACTCTGACTCTGGCTTTTCTGCTTCATTTTTCCTGAACAAAAAATCTTCTTTCGCCTCTCCTCCACTTCTCTTCTCCGTCTCTTAACCTAATGGTAGAGTCTGCTCTAGTTTTATGTGCATAATACATTTGTCTTTATTTTTTGGAAGTCAGCAGGAGGGTCTCTAGTCTCTAGTTAACTACAGCCATCTGCAAGTCCGAATATTACAATGACCTTGTAAGATACGACGGCTATACAGATAGTGTTTAGTACGTAGTACGCCCAAAAATTAAACGGCATGATGACTTAAGGTCTCAAAGACCGAAGAAGATGTAAATAGTGAAAAATTAGTTATGAGGCCGAGGGAATGAAATCGCATACCCTGACTATCTAAATGTTTCCGTTTCAGTATAAAATTTTAAATCACTCTTACTTTCTGTCAGTAGTCAGCAGTAAACAGTATGTAGTTGAATGCATAATGTATACTGTATAATATATCTGTGTTTGTATAATATTATTAGTTGTTAGCTTAGCTTGGCTTGGTTTGGCTTGGCGGCATGAAATGAGACGTATAAAAGATAGAAATTGGGAGATGAGTGATATATTACAACAAGGAATGCCGATTCTGCCGATCGTTCCTTTGTCATTATCTTTAGGAACTTTAAAGTCATAAATATTGTATCATATCGTGATGGTGAAGTAATGACAGGCCTCTGGGGTTGTCGCCTGTCTTTTTTGTTGCTATTTTTCATCCTCCGTTTTATTTGAAACTGTAGTATATCTAATTTCCAAACTATTATTTTCAGACTGTATACTCTAGATTACACTGTGTACTTTGTGGTGGTGTTCATCAGAATACAGAAGAATGGAATTTTAAAGTGTATAGAAAATTTGTGAATATACGTATATGTAGCTTGAGAATTCATCAACACTGATAATGTCTTTAATCTCACTGGAGACTGGAGACATTGATATGTATAATGTATATGGTATTGGTGAGTATGTGTGAAAAATTAGGCATGTTACACTCTCTATTCCACGTTTTCTGGATTCCTCACGGTGGTTTGTTCCACATTTGAAAGGTGACGACAAAACTTTTCAAACAACCATTGTTTGATATTTGTGAATAAGATTGAGAGGGAAAAGGAAAAGGGGTGCCTTCATCATTCTCCCTTCTCTATTCTCCATTCTTGATTCTTGACTGATACTTGAATGAAGGTGGAAAAGTTAATACACGCTAAGTACAGGGTAGATATCGTATAAGCAACCTGCATATTATGTGTGTAATGTGTAGCACAAAATACACAATTCACAGTATACAGTGCTTTATCCATCATCCTGGATACTGGATATTGTATTGCCCTTATAGATGAAATTTTAGTGATAAAATAATCGACTGATTGAAGGGTGAGTTGAATGAGTGTATAAAGCAACGAGGAATCAAAGGGAAACCCTAGAAAAGCTAAAGATGTTAATGGGCATTGAAAACGTGTCCCTCGGTTTTTCTGTCTCTCTGTCCCTGTCCATCGAATATTGTTCCGACTTTCTGTATTTTTTTGTCTGTGCGTATCCAGTATCCATTGATGCATGTACAATGTAGAATGTAGGTATGCATTTTGCTTAGTGTACGATATATTATGACGGTATACGTGTGGAGTAACTCGTGGTGTTTTTGCGTGGTATGGAGCTTACTTTAGTGATTATTTACTATAAAATACTTGCAAAATATGCACATCATGACGGAAAAGAGGCTTTCAAAAGAGGCTTTTTGTATATATTTCAACATATTGTTTCTAATGTGCAGACACAAATGAAGAGTCTATTATATTGAGCACATGGTAAGTCATTTTATATACATTCACTATACGATATACACTATACACGCATTCATATTCTATTCATTAAGGGTTCTCTCGTTTCTTGTTTGGAGTTTGGAAGTAAAAAGGGATTATTTACAGCTCCAACAGTCTGTATTATTCATCAGTTTCGGACTATAGCTATCCTATCCCATTTCATTTTCATTCTGAGTTTCAGCCAAGTCAATGAGTCCATCTATGTATGAATGTCTACTCGTCCATTTAATTTCATTACATTACATTAGTAGTAGTATTATATCACCATATTTATTATACCACCTTCCATCTCGGAACTAGTGCATTTGCTATTTGTTATAGCAAACAAATGCCCTATACACTACGCACTATACACAATGCATAACAATTTACGCACATAAAACTCTACACCCTCAAACTTGGAAGTTGGAACTCCGACGATGAAATATCCATGAAGTTCAAGTCTTCAAGACTCGAGAAACAAGGCAACGTAGGAGTTTGGTTGGTGGTGAACCAAAACCCAAAAACCCCAACAATTTTTCCGGGGCTAAGTGAAAACTCACTGAGAAGTAAGAATGGACTGACAGACGACCAGACTAGTTCACAAAAACAGAACAGCTATCCACAGCCCATAATCAATATGCACGCACTTTACATGTACCTACGTATGTATGTATGAAGCATTCAGCATTCAACATTGAGTATTGAGAATGCTGCATGCTGAATCATATGGACAGACAAACAAACCCAGGCACACAAGTTCAATCTAAAATTCAACTCTCCCGTCAAGTCAAGTCAATTCAAGTTCAAATTCAAATTCAACATTCAACTCTATTACATCTATCTATCCAGTAGAGCAAACGCATGTGGTTCACGTAACGTAATAAAACATATACATGGACAAACAAACATGCATGCAATATTCGATGTTGTCCTTTTTACACAGTGCAGTATGCATACAAACATACAGTCTACAGTCTACAACTACTTCCTTAAATGAACACATGCATTCAATTTATTACTCTTTAGAGTGGTTGCAATTTATATTTATATTCAGTATGCAGTATTCAGTCCCCTTTCAGCTCGTAAAAACACATATGATATGATTGCCACTGCCCAGTGAACGCTATGATTATTATTGATACATACTGATACATATACGAATATATTTCAGTATACCACCCGTATATCGTATATCAGATGCCTTAAGTCTTGTATCTTGTGCCTTGTGCAATACGATCTTTTCCTCTATAACAAACTAAACAGACAGTTTAGAGTCTAGAGTTTACAATGTACTAAACTTCTGAATAACCTTGTTACATTTCTGAACCTGTGACCAAGATTTATTGTGGATGTCTACTGGAAAAGCAGACAAGGGTTCACATATATCTTGAATTTGGTTCACCAAAAATGCACGGCTTATAAAGTGCACCGTACCGTATTTTGTATTGAAGGTTTTGCGACTAAATTAGCGTAAAATAATTGTGTGGTAATTCTCACCGCTATGGTAATTAACCAGCTCAGTAGTGCACATATAATATATCCTTCATGTATCATGTAGGTACATGGGTATATCACCGTCCTTTGTCCTTTGTCTGCCTTCCTCCTCTTTCTCTTTTTTTCGCTTTAAAACTAGTTTTCCCCTTTCTTTTTACATATTATACGTATAATATGTGTTTACTATTTACTACAAGCTGTCTAAAAACCAAACCAAACAAAAACCCAAACAAGATTAATGTTACCCGCATAACTCGTATGCATGCATGTATGAGTTGTGTATTGTATTTTCTCTTTTTGAGTGGGTCTGTGTGTAGTCTGTGTGTATTGCCTCTATCTGTCAAATCATCTTTGTCATCGTCGTCACCGTCGTCTTTATGCACGTATATTATATTCTACATAGATTTTTATACTGTATACTGTACACTGTACAAGATACAAGAGTAAGCTCATGTGTTTCTGTATGTGTATTATTTACATGTCACATTTCACAACTGGTATTAAAAACTGTAAAAAAATCTAGTCATTTAATTCTATTAGCTTACTTATTAAAATTCATACTTGTCAGGATGTACAAAATGTAATATAATATAACATAATATATAACATATTATACAAAATAATAGTGTATGGTGTACACTGTACATTGTAGATACAAGTTTGAACAAACCACCAACCAACCAGTTATTCTGTACAGGAAGCCACTTTCAGATCTTTAGTCTGAATTTTTCAAAAATTTATGCTTGCAACAATTATTGCAGTCGTGATAAGATTATGTGTATAAAATATAATGTAATGTACTACTAAATAAAATACACATGTCTGCCATATATACAACACAGAGAGAGAACATAGAACACACAAACATAAATTATGATATCCCATCATCATAAACAAGGACGATGTAAGATGTAAGCTTTTAAGTAAAAGGACCAATATGAATCGTATTATGAGATTAAATGTATCCCGTGTGTCCTGCTGACTAGTCAAAAGTTAAAAGTCAAAAGGAAGCCTTAACGGTAAAAAATTATGCCAAAAATCATATACGCATGAATTATGCGTAATACATCCATCTGCAATCTACATTGTTCATGTTGAAAACCCAATCTTTTTTATTCCAAAACTTAAACATGTCAGTAATAAGAACGTGTATGACACTAGAAACTAGACTTTAGACAGTAGGTAGTAGAAAAGATCAGTCAAATAATTTCTGTCTTTTCTATCTGGCTCCCTGTGGAATCGTAGAATGGGAAATATGAAGGAATTTAGAAGATATGAGTCAAGTCAAGTAAAAAATATGTAGTTTAAAACTTCAAAAGTATTTCACTATTTCAAGTCAAGTATTTAAATCAAGGGATAAGTTTTGTCGAGTTCCATGCTAGTTGCTGCTCCTTACATCCGCGCATAAAAGGACATAAAATGAAGGAAATGAACATTTGGCTTTAATTTAGAAATGCAGGGTTACGCAATATTATATAAACATTCAACATTCCTTATATTTTTATGCATATTTCTTGAGTCTAGAGTCTAGAGTCTGGAGTCTAGTTTCTTGAGTAAAACCTATAAAGACATTTCATTAAGTATTAGAGTTCCTTCCCTCTACAACCAATATGTAAATGCACAATGCTTATTGTGCACAGTGCACAGTCAACAACATTTTGTTACATATTAGTAGCGCAAGACATATTTGTACAGCCGTCTGATGTCTGATGCCTGATGTCCATCTGTATTTTCACTGAACACTGAACGAAAATAGCTCACGCTCCCGGAGATTTTCTCTTTCACCCTCTACTGTTTTCTATGAAGTAATTTTTACAGTCTATTACAGACTATTTTATGCGCATATCTGTCTTATGTCTATAATGTAGGAGGTAGAAGGCAGGAGAATTCCGAAGCATGCTTCCACATGTAACGCGGTAGGTATACCTATGCCCAATTCATGTGCAATGTGCAGTTATGTACATGACATGAGCACGATTTCTTGAAAGACTTTTTAAAAATTGAAACGGAGCACATGTGAATAAGCAGTAACTGAACTGGTAACTAGCTGACAACGTGAATGAACGAAAGAGGGAAAAAACGGAAGTACAATAATATATATACGTATTATGTACTTGTGCTTAAGCCAATAGGAAATCCGAACGAAGAACGAACGTGCTGTTCACTGTTCTCTGTTCACTATTCAGAGGCCAGAAGAAAAAATACAATCACAATCACAATCGAATATATAGAATATAGATAATCGAAGCAAGAAATGCTTATCCCATATCCTCGTTTAGTTGTAGGCGACATCACAAGTCACAATACAAAACCGTACAATACAATATTAGAAAAAGAAGAATACGTGGACGAGATTGGGAGGAGACTGAACAAGAAATTATAGAGAATGTGATGTGTACATGTATATATGTATTGTGTATGGATTGTATATTGTACAAATGAAAAATATAAATACATGAACATTATCAGATTACTGTTAAGAATTTACACCAAATATGGAATTGTCATATCAAATGAATTTGTCACATCACTGAATTTCAATTCAATTCATGAACTTTGGATTAGTTCTCCATTGTTTGTTCCATCAAATAAAACTTTTAAATTCTACATGCTACACACTACACACAATACAAACTACACAGACATGTACATGAACACATGTTACATGTTACAGGTAACATGCATTATGTATTTAGCATTTATGAATTTTTACATTGCATTGAACAGTTTTTTATCGACAGGGAGATCATGCAAGCTCCAAATATTTCATGTCTTGTGTCTTGTGTGTGCATAACGTATTTCGTAAGACGTTCTGTTCTGTCATTCTATCATGTCCAATTTGTAAATACATTTATTTACACATCATCTGAGTTCTGAATTCACCAGATGATACTCGTGAAGGAAGAAGTGTAGGAGTTGAGAGTTTTGTGTATCTATCTTCTATCTGTATTAGTTGTTGATATTGGTATATTGTTCAAATATTGTGAGTGCGTGCTACTTGTGTATCCACGTTTGTATTTGTCGTTATCGATCCATCTCAATTTTATATTATTGTTATTGTTATTGTCATTATTGTCTGAAAAGAGACAAGAAACTTATATTTCCAATTATCAATTTAATATTTAATAAAATTGAAGATAGATTTGAAATGGTACGTAGCATATGATGTGATGTCGTTTGAATCGTAATGACTTGGGACTTGGAACTTGGAACTTGGAGCGATGTGGACACTTAATGCTTAATATTTCATATTTTCAATACTCAATATTCAATATTAAATATTAAAAGGTTGTTGAAAACTTATGCAATACTTTTTGTATTTTGCTTTACATTTATACACGAGTAAAAAATCAGTACCAGTATTTCGTCATATGAAATATGAACAACGAAATAACGTCCACGAAAATTCAAAGACAATGAGTCATTATCGGGTGGATGGTATAGGTAGAAGCTATACCGCTGTTTTATATTGTATGGATTAGAGATATGCTAATGACAATAATGGTTGGTGTCGCTGATGCGGTTGACGATGACAACGAATGACGAAGGAGAGGAGTAGGAGGTAGGAGGACGATCCCAATCTCAATCTCAATTTTGTCCAAGTATCAAGAACCAAGAATCAAGACTTTGTGTTTTGTTTCCTGCGGAATCCACGAGATTCATCTACATCCACACCATACACCATACACAATCCAATAACAATAGCAGACCTTGCATCTTGCATCAATAAAATTATGTAACAATGACAATAACTATATCACTGATCACATGTAAATTTTTGTACGACGAAAACACATTACATATTATATTATTATTGTTTTGGATAAAAAGGATGCATCCTCCGAGCTGTTTTACCTATGCGTATTCTTTACTCGTTGTACATGGTACTGCCTACGGTAGTAAAAAGTAAAAAGAATTATCTAATGGGATTATTCAAACTTATAATGAAATCTGAAGGTGTCAAGAGGAACAGAGTCACGAGTTTTGAACAATTGCATATCAGCATGATTTAAAAATTAATTTGAACTTGTATCTTTTGCCTCTATGGAGAATTTTCTCCATAGCCACATGATAATATCTAGTATCTAGTCACACTGTACTCTGTACTCTGTAGATTTGTGATGCGTTTTAGTGCCTAGAATTTATGCGTAAGAACTCCAAGTCGTCATTTTACACTATCAAGAATCAACTAACGCAGCAGTGACTACATAAAGCATACATTAATGCAGGTATGGAGTAGACAGAGTCTCTGCAGTTTTTATGTCTTATTCCATTAACCGAGAAGAAATTTTTTCTCCCGTGAATCTTGAGCTTTAAAGTTAAAATGAAATTCAATGTGCGTATAGTAGATGTACAAAACGAAGGTAGAAGAAATCTTCTTTCTTTCTTCATGTTCACGTTGGTGTCCACGTTCAAGTCCCGTCTTATCATCTACAGTAGGTACGTATTACATATGTTTTGTATGTTGTGATGCACCATGCTGGATTCTGGATTTTACATGACTTTATACCTGCTTCTTTCTCTGTGTCTAGAGTCTACACGTGACTATACAGAAATACATTTTTTACCTTGTACCTCGAACATTGTACATCATGACTGCCTACTGCTTACATGTGGAAAGAAACGAAAAAGGTGGAAGCAGAACTGCGTACCTGCGTAATATCTTATGTATAATGTATAATAAGTAATAACAGAGTGTCATCTAATCATATGAATGTAGTATGTACAATGTACAATGTACGATGTACCACTACACAAATGACTCGAATTCGAATTTTAAGGTGCATCCCTAGCTTTTTTCTTCTTCTGTGCTCAACATGAGTGCATACACAATACACAAAACACCAAACACCAGTGCACACAGAGATATGAAATGGAAGCTGTTGTTATCTTTGTAAAACACTTTTACAAAGTCTTCCAGGAGGTATTTGTTTTTATACAGTGAGCAGAACAGTCAAGCCAAGATGCGATAGAAGGAATACGTTTTTAATGGAAATTCATTTTTCAAATTATATTGTATATTATAAGTACAATTGGTTGTTATTTTCCTGTCCTCGCACGTCGCTGTCATTTTTACGCTCCAAGTTATAATCTTACAAAGTTCATGAATACTGTTGAATAATATATATCCTCATCCTAAAATACAGCAGCTATGCATATTATGCATAAAGTAGTCAAATAAAAATGCAAACTTTTATAAAGAACTAAAGAACAAAGTACAAAACATGATACGAGATCCGTGAATATTGTCAAGTTTTAAAATAGCTCTTTGCTATAGGATATGATTTTATATGAAAATATTTCAGGATATTTTATTTACAATGTACGAACAATCTCATATGTATGACACTTCGTCATCCAGCCTTGACTAATATGTCCATTACTTGCTTAGCCAATCCAGTCCAGTCCAGTCCAGTCCAGTCCACCATCTAATCGAGAAGTTCTGTCCCAAAGTAATTTAATGCCTTTTTATTATTTCGCTCTCTACAGTGTATACATATTCGTCTTGTCTTTATCTTGTGGTTGGAACATCAAATCACCAAGTTGGGTGGATCAGTATACACGATGCACACTTCCCAACGTGTTGAGATTTGAGATGAAAGATGAAACGAGATGAAACGCAATTTTTTTTTGTTTTTTAAAAACTCTTCCTACTCCTCCTGTCCTCTGTTCTGTAGAATTTTTCAGTGATGTACTAATGTACACAATCTTTTTTTACCATGATATGATATTAGATTATTATTGGTTATTAGCTTAAAAAGTTTTATCATTTTTATTCTCAAATTTCCATACTCAATTCTCAATGTTCAATACTCAATATAATTACTGAAGGCACTCCTTCATATTCATATACTGCGTACATTCTGGTTCTTGGTCTGGTTTCTGGTGCAGATTCTTTGTTTACTCGTATTTTCTCCTGTTCTCTGTCCATGACAAAAAGTCTGTCCTCGACATCCCATACTATTATAAAAAATCCCACACCCATAACAAGTATTTAATTATTGAACTAATCTTAATCGTTATCGTACTCATAATCGTAATTAAAATCAGAGTAGTACCAATTCGTCTATCTCTGGGAAATCTTATCCTATCTTATCATATCCAATCTACCACTATAAAACATTCTAATTACTGTACGTAATGTGTAGTGTGTAGTCAAAGTCACACAAACACAAAGGCAGACAAACACAAATGGAAAATATTATTGATTAGTATTTATTATTCAGCGTCATATCTATATCTATTAATGAGAAGATAGAGACTAGAGACTGCACCAAGGTGTGAAAGGAGGAAAAGAAAAGTTAAAACTTTATCAGGAGCTTGCTTTAGAGAATGAGTAGTAAATGGTAAACAGTAAAACAATAACGTCGGTATTGTTGTCTATGAGTTTTGAGCTTTGAGTTTTGAGTTTTGACAAACGGGTGGGTCAAGTGACCGAGATTCAATTTCCAATTTCTTCTCACTCTATAAACTCATTGAGGCTCATTGATTAATACATCTCATAATTTATGAATTACATAAATGAATATCAAATGAACGAGTGAATGAATGAAATTTGTCATCACAACTCACCAAACACAAAGCAGATTTTCCTTTTGTTTTGTTTCTAATCGGAATCGGAATTTTGAATGAAAAGTAAATGTTAAATGTGGGTGAAAAAAAATCAAGAGAGACAATGGGAAATGATGAATAGACTGAACTCAAAAATCTAAACTGACTGGTGACTGTAGACTGCAGACTGGGTTATGTTTCAATTATTCTCTGCCCTGTAAATTGTAAACGATACACAGAAAAGTTGAACCATCCAACTGTGTACACACAATACACGCAATGCACAATACACAATACACACTAAACAAATGCGTCTGCTCGTTTCACTCAAAATTGAAAAAAAAAATGTATCTGAAGCATTTTTTTTTAAATTGATCGAATTTACATGTGTGTGGTAGTTCTTCCATTAGGATTCAGTGGGTTTTTCTCGGTGGTTGGTTAAGATTTGGTATGCAAAACCCCAGGGCTTCTATGCTCAATGCTCAATGCTTAGTACTCACTGCTCACACTTGATCTTTTTAGCGGTCACCCTCTAGATACATTTACGATGTAGATAGTGCATACATATCTATGCGTATATATGTATGATGTACAGTAAAGAGATCTTATAACCTCTTACAAAAGTTATAGTAAATTTCATGAAGCAGTTAATTCTCACCTCTGTCATGTGGCATTTACATTTGAATCTCTCACCATTGTACATTTTACACTTTGTACACTGAGAGTATTTAATAGTGACAGGGGAAGAGGAACAAGAAGAAGAAGTAGACAACGATGAAGAAAAAGGAGAAGCTTGACTTGACTTGACTTGCAATGGTCAATGGTCACGTTAGTTGCTATTTCACATTACAGTATGTATTTTGTATTTTGTATAATAAAGAAAACATTTATTTTGCTACACTCCATTCTCCGTCCATTCCATTTTCCCCTTGGTTTCTTTCTTGATTCTTGATTCTTTCTTCTTAGTCTTTGTAGTATTTAGCCCTCATCCAAAATCCTCTCACACTGATAAATATTCAAATGAGATATCCTCAATTACGCATAGATGCTTTAGCTTATGCATTGTGTATTGTGTACTCTCAGCTGTACAGCCCATTCTAGATGTAAGAACTTGAGACTTTAGAGCTAACAGTCAAGAGTTTAGAGCACCACGTGTTGAGCTAAAACATGTTGTTGATGACTGCTGATGTTTGATGTACGTATATATAACTATCTTCATGTACCTGCACGGAATTAAACAGAAAATTTCAGTGTGTCAAGTCAACGCGACTCAACTCAGCTCAACTCAGCTCAGTGAGCAATGTTGCACATTGAATACTGTACACATTGTGGTATACTACTGCGATTTACAACTGGAATTTGAAATTTGAGCAGCAACAACAACAGTAACACCAACATCAACATCAACATCAACATTAGCTAAACAACAAGAAAACACTCAACATTGAAAAGGAATACAGGAGAAATTTTTTACCTGTACCAATGTACCATGTACTGACACATGAACACATTTTAAGTTGAACTATCGAAGATTAAAAAGTATTAGTATTTAGTATTTAATATTTAGTAGTTGTAACTTTTTGCTGTTTTATGTTGTGTTGTCACAAACTTATCGCTAGTTCCACTGTCTACTGTCTATTGTCTACTGTAATCTAAGCTCGCTCATTAAAATTTTACATTATAACCTGCTGATTAGCTTGCATCACCTATCACCTATAACTCCCTCGTTCTTGTTCTCGTTCTTGGTCTTGTGCTTTTCCTTCCCTAGTTGAGCTGTCTGAAAAGAGTTGAAATGCTCATGTTTTTGCTTGATCGCTGATGGTTAATTGTTAATTGGTTAATAGTAAATGGTTAATGGATAATGTGGAATATGGAATATGGAATACGAGGATTTAGCATTTAACATTGACTTTGACTTTGGTTTTTGGTACAATGTAGAATGAGAGAATTAATGCAAGTACGGTTGACGTGTCAGTTGTCTGTTCATTTCACGTGGATTAGGAACTGACATTTTAAAATCAAGTATCAAGAATTAAGAATCAAGAGAAAAAAAACATTATATTATGTGCTGATTTGTAGAATAAAATATTCTCATTCTCATGACTCTCACAAATTCAGGTTTCGGTCATTAGGTTTTTCTACAATACACTATACACAACACATATAGCTATTTGCATTGCAAGTTCCAAGTGTACAGTGTAAAATGCGTAGATATATAATGAGTAATGAGTGATGAGTATCAAGTGTATGGTTTATGGATTGGATGGTATTGTTAATGTCTAAAATGTGCTTATTTGATAAAGAATGAACCATCATCCATCGTATCGTAGATTTGGTACATTGGAGAAAAAACTACGTGTTTATCATCGATTATGAACGGAATCAACATCAGCAAATTATGTACGATGTGGCATATTAAAGAGATGTTACATCCGTCATTCATTCACTCAAATACTGTGCGCTGTTTACAGTGCAGATACTAGAGGAATATTATAGATAACTGTACACATTCGGAATTCGGAATAAGAGATGTATAGAGTGTAGAGTATCAAGTATGATGTGATGTACGTGTAAGTGTATTGTGTATGTATGCGAGCACCCATCTTCAAAACGTTTAGTAAGTGACTCTGAATGTGGCAAAATCATCTATTATTTGCCATTTTGTATTTTGTATTTGCTCCGAGTAAAATATAATGTTACGATGTTATGATAGATAAAATATGTGCAGGATATGTAAATTGTAGGAGATTGAACATTGAACATTGAACATCATGTGCAATATCTGTGCTCACTAGATATTTAGCATTTATGCAGACAACGTGTGTAGTAATAATAATGGCTAATGATGAGTATGCATATCATATCATGTAATACAATGGCTATTATAATAATATAATATTTAAGTACAGTTTACAGTTGAACTATCGCTCTTCCGATTTTCAATGCACAAACTCACAAATCACAACTCACAGCAGTTTATCCCATCATTATCCTCTCATAAACGATTGATGATATTATGAATATCGGGACCTTAACCTACGTTGTATTTGCATGAGCAATAATATAAGTGTGACGGTCCCATCTGTGACAGTCTCAGGTCTTAGGGATGGGTCATGGATACGGATTACGGATAAAAAACGTGAGCTTTTCCATACGGGAATTCATAATTCACATAATATCCAAACGTGCATGCATGAACAATGAAGAACGCAGATAAATAGGTAGATAGATGGATGGATCGATGTATCTGTCTTGAGTCTTGAGTACAATAATTACTGACAAAATTATTACGTGAAGGAAGACGGATTCAAAAATTCGCATTCGTACATTTTAGTAAAATAATGAGAATATTTTAGCATCACAGATAAAGATACTTAATGATTTTATTTTGTTTTATTGCAGGAAAACTGGGAGTAACCTATTTTTTGGATCCGTCATTCGCCATTTACCTGCAAGAAAATCTGAACTGACAACCGGATACATGAAGCACTAAACTACAAGCCCCAGAGAAAAAGATCAATCATCCGCATTTTACTATTGATTGATTGAATGGTTACGGCTCAAAATTCAAAAGTAAGTACTTGAAACCAAACTTTTTTAAGATTTTTGAGCATGTTTTTGTACAGTGGTAAAATTGACAGCATGTCGTTTATCGTTCATCATTTAACGTGCAGCACAGTGTACACTATAAAATGTACACGGTACATCATTATTATCTACATGAAATAAACCATGCTGCTGTACTCGTACTTCATACTTCATACTCTCCATGACTTTTCTCTCCAATCTTTACTCTACTGTGTCAAAGGCTCAAATTTTCCTGTAGACACAATAACTTATGTCGAAATGTATGTAGAATGTAAAAGATAGTGATTGTGAAAATGAATATGAATATGAAATGTGTCTGTAATTTCTCATAAACGCACTATAGAGATAGGCGATATGCACAAATATTCTGTTAAAAACATGGAAGTAAAAAAAATTAGACAACAACAAGTGATGGAATAGGGTTAATGGAATGTTACAATGATAAAGAGAAAAATTAAGATGAATCTATCCATCTCAATTTTTCCTCTTTCCATGTCTTTTTATCTGTGGATTATTTAGCCAAATTTCCTCTCTACTTCCACTTCCAAGTACTATCACAATCTGTATAATATAGTTTATGCAAATTGTACATCCTCAAGAAGTTAAGGTTCAAATGATTTGAATTTTGATGGTGATTTGATTCAATGATTCGATATGATGCGTTTCTACATTGTAAATAATATTGTATATTATATACATCTATAACTATATACCTAAAGCTGTTGCATTCTCCAAATGACAAGGTGGTTCGATGCAACATGCGTTTTATTTGCTCGGTGAAATACTTGAAGGTTGAGAAAATACTGAGCTAAGACATGTTGTATGCTTTGAATCTAGTATCTAGTATCTAGTTTATTGTTGAATAATATGAAAAACTGAATTTACAAAGAAAATCAGGTACATATTGCATATTCCATATTGGATGTGGATGGCACTAGGCCGCTCTGTCGTGTATGCATAGTGCACAATGCACAAGTATTTAGGAGTAGGAAATAGAGAAAGAGGCAAACAAAAGAGAAAGAAAGAATCATAATTACACTGAGTTGAAAGACGCGGTCATATATCATCAGACTGTCCGTTTCTTCTCCGAAGCATTTTTCGCCGCTTCTTTTGCTCTCCTGCTCAATGCTCAATGTTCACTACTCACTTATCCGCCATGTAACTTGCAAGTTCTGAAACAAGACACATTCAGTCATCCATCCATATGTACATAATATGGAGATAGAGACGAGTATTGGAGATACATTTACATTTATGCATTTACGCATCTTTTACATTTTACCCGTTTACACTTTGTACCTTGTATTATTTTGTTTTGTACTGCACACTACATACTTTATGCTGCACATGTGTGAATATTTGTGTTTAAAATTCCGCATTTTGTCTACTACATGTTTACGTCTTTCAATCTCCCCTACTTCCATTACTTCCATATCAAGCTGTCTGATTCTTTTACCATACAATTCATTCCATTTCAGCTTGTAACCTCGAAGCCTGCATCATGCATCATGCAGCACCATTTTATCATGTAACTTGACTTGAGGACTCGTGTAAACTGTGTAAATGGCAACAAAATGATGATTTGAGATAAATGTAGAGTGTCGAGTGTCGAGTGTGTGGAAAAAAGAAGCCCCAACAAGATGAACAGAACAACAGGGGATGTAAAACAAGTAGAAGATCCGACAATATGTGTTCAATGCTCAATGCTCAATGTTCATATTGCCTTTAGTGTAATCTTCAACTTCATTACATTAGCAAAAATGTACGTCTCTAAACGTGCCTACTGGCACGTATTGCTTTTAAAACACGACATAAAACTTGAGAATTCAGAAACTACCTCTTTCTCCGTATTTATTCATTTACTCAGACAGAACAGAAAGAATGACGGACAGACAACCTACAAAGGCAAAGACAATCTAAGACTTTTGAACATGTCGTCCTCTGTTCTTCGTTGTCCTGTCCTCTCTTCCGCCACTCCGGTACAATCCAATGTCACAGTGAAGGAAATAATGTTTTTCACACAAGCAATATTTTACCTTATTCTGTTGGTTCTATTCCATATTCCTCATCCCATATCCCATATACCACTCGTTTTACTGCAATCTACAATATTATAAAATATTTCTCATTATAAAAACTAGTATAATAATCACATAATATGCTATACGAAATCTATGTAATATGCAATATTCTTTTGCATTTACACTGCACATTGCATTGACTGTACAAGAAAATAATTAAACTCGTGTCACTTGTTTCAAGTCTCTTAGATGCCTTTTTGTGGTTTACTGTGCATGAAAGCGTGGGAAAAATTATGCTAAATGCATAACCGTGTTTACATTTACATTTTATGACGTCTTTGTACTTTGTACATTGAACATGAAGTGTCGGCTGATCAAACGGAAACGTCACGCAAATAATCACAACAACAATAATAATAACAGCACCAATAAAGTGACGGAAAAGTAATATCTTTAAATCATGACAAAAAATAAGAACTGCATAATCTTTTATGTTTTTAATATGCATGAATTTTGATATCAACTATCAATGCACAAAGAACAAAGCAAACCGGAAAACTCATAAACCAATAAATAACTAACTAGATAAATAGTCTGTGATTCATCTCTTGACATTTGAATCTTTCATATTATATCTATCGTAATATTGCATTTCTTTTTTTTGTTTGTCATAAAGTTCCGCCTGCTTGCTGATAAAGGATGAAAACTAGAGTCTAGAATCTAGAATCTAGGGTGTATTAAGTATTAAATAACGAAAAGTTGGAGGTAAGACGCAAGCTAAATCAAATGGCTGTAAACTGTAACTTACTTGTGTATGACCGATGAACAATGTGGGTATTTTTCGTCACGAATTTTATTTTTGAATCCGTTTTTAGCTGTACAGACTACAAACTAGAGACTTTTTAAATGAAAGGGAATCAAGAATCAAGTCGCGAATCGTGATATATGATGATCATGTCGTGATGATCTATTAACATTTTGGCCCACCATATTGCATATTACGTGTAGTGTGTCGAGTGTAGCGTGTAGATTACATATTTTGTGTTTAGTATTTGTAAGTCTACAGATTTTTATCTGTATCTGTGTTATGTATCATTTATATGGATAAGTACAAATAGAAACATTACACATTAGAGCTCATAGATATATGATGCATGTCTTGTTCACAAAAATATTTATGATTTCGTATTGTGCATTTCATTTTTCATTTTCCACGCGGATTTGACTTTAGATTGCAAATTGTCACTGCTCTTTGTGGAGCATGAAATATAAATGTGACTTTGGATGTTGGAGGTTGGAAAGTATAGTGGCTAATGGAAGTAAGATGAAATGAAATGAAATGTATCATACAG
This sequence comes from Sminthurinus aureus, assembly GCA_034698265.1. Taxonomy (NCBI): domain Eukaryota; kingdom Metazoa; phylum Arthropoda; class Collembola; order Symphypleona; family Katiannidae; genus Sminthurinus; species Sminthurinus aureus. The sequence continues at coordinate 38,303 of JAQGBH010000076.1, forward strand.
ACTACAGATTGAAATGAAAATGTGAAAAGTAGGAGCAAAACTTATGTATACCTGAAAAATGAAGTCAGTTTCTCCCTACTACACAAAATATAATACATGCTTTAAACTCTAAACTCTACGCTTGCATAAAATATGCGTGTGCAACGAGTATCCAAAATCTAATGTATGCATGTTGAATGTAGAATATCTTGTAGTACGGTATTTATATGCATAATTTGTAATATTACATTTCTTTAGGTAGACTGACAAGAGAAATGGAACCAAAACTGTAGATAGAATTTCTATCTACAGTCTACACGCTTAATGTTCAATGTATATTTTTAGCGGTAGAAACGGAAAGTGTAATAAGCATGTAAATCCTGATTTCAGAATCCTGAATGTGGAGAGAAAATACAGAGGTTGGCTCTAACTTTGTTAGTTTCTCTTTCAAAGTTCTAAGTTCTAAATTTTAACTACTACTCTCTACTCTCATTACAATTAGAGGGTCAGAATAGGAGTGTTTTTACGCGTGGGAGGGATTCTACTTGGTTCCATCTACTTTTTACTCGGGTTTGCTTTGCTTACTGTGCAGTCTAGAGTCTAGAGTCGAGAGTCTAGAGACTTGAGTCTTGAGCATGTATCATGTGCAAGTATTTGGTTTGACAAACTAATAAATTAAATTGATGAAGTGAAATATACTTGTCAAGCACATGCACACACACACAGAGACATATATGCACACGCACAAACAAGGTATTTACGATTTACGCACACGAGGTAGTCTAGTGAAATACAATCCAGTCATTTGGGTGTCTGGTGTTTGGGTTTATTTTAGTACCATTCAATATACTGAATGCTGAACTGGAATGGAATATTTTCCAAATGTATGGGAAAGATTGCCAGCACAGATAGTGTGTATTGTGTATTGTGAGCTCTTATTGTCTCTGGATTAGTAGAATAATATAGGTCGCTATTTTATTTTTCTATGGCCATCTTTCACTCTTTCACCAACCGATATTGTCACAAAGAGAAGAGAAATTCAGGAAAATCTCGGAACTCAGGGCGGATATCTATGTAAATATGCATGCATTACATTCTACATGTATCTTAGATCTTAGTATCTTAGGTCAAATAATAGCGGTTCGAATGTCTTAAATTCTCAAGTTAAGATTTAAGATTCGTTCGTTAAAGTTTATTGGTTCAAACAAAATAAGCCTCTTGCCTCTAAACTTTAAATCCGTAAACTAAATACATACAATGTTTCATGTTTGAAGAGTTCCTCCTTGTTGTTTTCTCTTATACATTGTACATATGTACTTACTTTGTTGTTTTTCCGTCCGTGTGAATTTTTTCTCCCATCTCCCATTTCTTCTCCTTCTCCGTCAATTCTTAAAACACACCGTATGTTTCTATGTGCTGTGTGTTTAAGGTATTAGAGTTTTTTATTGTTATCCGGATTTGGTTTTTAATTTACAGGGGTGCACACAATACACAATACATAATACATAATACATAATACACAGTGTGCAGCGTACACTGGGTACAGTATGCAGAGCAACGTTGTAGGTTGTAGCGTAAATGTATTTTAAAAAGAAGGTTCATATTTCTCCTTATCTGGTTCTCCATTTTCTCCCTTCTCATCATCGTTTTGTTATTCTTGTCCTCTCAACCTGAACGTGAAGCATATGTGTTGAAATTTAAATAGTATTTGTATTATGTTTTGTAGACTGTAGGTTGTAGTGTGTGATGTTTGGTGTTTAGTGAGTACTGTTTGAAAGTGGAAACAGAGAAGACCTTATCATCATATGACTAATTTCATTGTTTTCTTTAGATAATGTAAATCGTAGTGACTAAACTACGATTTAAAGTTATGATATCACCTTTTCATATCATTTAGTAGTATGAGAAACGAGAATGTGTGCTTGTGTTCTTTCTCCCTCTCTTTCGTCTCTATCTTTTCTTTTGTTCCATCTCGAATCTTGAATCTTGAGTCTTGAATATTCAAGGGTTAAAAGTTCATGTACAGAGAACAGAGAAGAGAGGGCGAAGAAGACGAATGATAATATAGAGTTAACGAAAAATACTTGAATTGTTTGAACATAATAAACAATTTGAAACATTTTTGCCCGAAGCGTCACCAGAATTATTGCTATTAAAATCTTCAAAAGACTAAATACTCATAAAAACAATGTACAATGTACAATAACATATAATGCGCAACTGAAGACGTGTCGAGCGTCGAGAATCGAGTGATAATATTCCACTATGAATTCAAAATTATGTGTAATGGGCTTCATATTGTTCATAAAGACAACTAATAATAACAACAAGTTCTATTGTTATTATAGCTGTTAAGAATTTAGAATTTAGAAAGAAAAACCTTTATCTGAAAATATTAAATCATGGGTGCCCGATTCTTGTCCCATTGTTTTCTTGAGTGAAATTTCAATGTGTTGAGTGTTAAGTAATCCTCTATTATCTACATTATTTATTTTATGCTAATTTATATATTTCCACTAAAATCTCTATTAACAACCAATTTATGACTCTATGGATGATGGACAAAGACAGAAAATCTCAAGGTTCTATTTTACATCTGAAAGCATTCTTTAGCTTTAGATTCGGGATATTTACTCTGTACTTTTTACGCTTTATAATTCATGCAGATTTGGTTGAGGATAAGTTACAAATGTAACTAAATACTGAATATACAATTTTGAAAAATGGTACAATACGTACATATGACGCAGAATTCTTTTCAAGTTATTACAATTATTGCGTAGTTCTTTGTGCTTTGATACTTCATATATGTACTTTTGAAGGAAACTATGATTTTTCAACAAGTTGGGTTAAATTTGCGTGCAATAATTATGCACTTGCTCTGACGTAAGAAATGTACAAAATCAGAAAAATGTCAACTTTTGGCAATAATTATAATTACAGTTTTTATGAAATATTTAGTGGTGTAATGTACAAAATGGACTACAGTAGTAATTACAATCAACCAAATTGAGCAATAAAAGATGACAATTCCTTAAACTGCGCCAATTAAAATAAAAATGGAAATAAGGGGAAAACATGATTTAATGTTAAAATGATGATGAAGGTTATATAAAACTTAATACTATGTGTGTAAGACCTAATATCCTTGAATATGACACATACATATTATGTTTCATGTAGTCTGTATTCATACTCAAATTTACAGTAGACAGTATACAGGATATGGACGAAACTGTTGTAAATTATATGTAATCTATACTTTTATTTTCAAGTAGAATTAGCATGAGCAATCTGTCAAATTTGCTGGTAATATTGGAAATACAGACGGCAAGGCGGAGGTTATGATTAAATACATGAACAATCAGAGTTGGAGAGCGGTGTGCAATTAGAGCTGATAAAGCTTGTCATATTGTCAATTTCCTTGCCAGAGTTCTTGTATTACTTGCAATCATGCTGGTTGCTGGTAAATAGCTTCCAGCGACAATTTAATATTTAATATGCACAGACACAAGGTATCTTTTACAACTTAGACTGTAGAGTGTGTGTTTACCTTTTATGAAATTTTAAATGCATGTATACATTTTATAGAAGGATTCGATTTGCCATTTGATATTTGATGTGCGATACACATTTTGAGAATGACGCGTAAGTTTTTTAGTACCATTATCCATCGTATTTGATACTTGTGTATTGTGTGTTGTGTATTCTTTAGCCATAATTTCTACTAAAAGGTTAGCCAAAAAATTAGGTGAATCATTGAAATGTATGCCGAAATCAATCAAACTCCATGTTTTTAATTTTTTTATGAAAAACGGAATGATATAGAAGCCTAAAATGTAAACGTATGTATATGTATTGGAATGGTAATGCATTATAATTTATAATATGTCGCCGACACAAATTTTTGTCCTCGTTTTTTATTGTGGAAATCTGAACTGAAGAGAGAGAGATAGAGAATTTCAGTTTCTTCCTACTAAACAATTAATTTGATTAGACAATATCTGCATAATTTATTATTATTTTAGCATGTGTGTGGTTTTTCTATCATATCAAATCATACCACACAGTTCATAATGCGTAATGTGTACATTGTAAATTGTACATGTATTTCATATTAGAACCTCCTAATTGCAAATTTGATCTTTCTCTCTTGACTCTCTTGACAAATAAGAAAGGAAGATTCCTCCAAGAAGCCAGAGGGCTCCTAGTTTTTTTTTGTTTTTGATCCTCATTAGAATGAATGAGGATCACTGCTGCCTGTCTCATTCACAATGCATACATGTCAAAGATGATCTCGGTTGCTTTTCATCTTCATGAACATCAACATGAAATTTTTTCCCCTCTTTTTTATTTACTCGTATCACTCATATCAGTGCTTTTACTCTAGACTCTAGTTGTACAAGTACAAGTACAATCACAAGAACAAGTGTAAGTGTGCTCACTTCTCACAACTGCGAATACCAAGACAAAGACAAAGACAAATACCAAAACACAAAACACACACAGGACAAAATAGCTCAGTTTATAGTTTATATGGTCCATTAAATGAATAGCAAGTAGTCATTCATTCCTTCATATCCTCTTCTTCTTGTTCATCGCCTTTCATTGAATAATGCTCCACCTGCTCAGTGCTCAGTCATTCATTTCATTGAGAATGAATGAAATTACTATTTACTGTTTACATGTATATTTGTATCCCACTCAAACACAGCAGCCCACAGACTAAGAGTTTAAAGTAGGGTAAATAGTATTCACTTTTCATTCCAATTCAATTTCAATTAACCTTGCCATTCTTTTCATCTGATCTAATGGTTTATTTGTTCTAACTCAAGCTCAAGTTCGGATGGTGTGATGAGAAATGAGTCTTTCTCTTTCTCTCTCTTTGCGTCGTTTCCCCTTTGAGTCCATGCCTCAAAGATTGTTTTGCCCATTGTATTTATTGTTTTTGTCTCGGAATTCATCATATATCAAATATCAAGTACAATCATTGTACAAGCACACTATCAGACAGATAAACATTCCATTATCCGTTATATTACAGAAACATATAATAATAGATGTACGATGTACGTGCTCTTTTGCCGTCATGTCACCGCATGCAAACTACATTAGAGTAATCCGAGAGTCAATGTCAAAAGACAGACAACGATCAGAACTGAAAACTCAGAACAAAAATAAATAAATGAATACCACAAGAACACAGTTTTGTGTTATTTTCTATGTAAAATATTTTTATGTCACTATCGACAGCCAATAATAATAATAACTGTTATTATGTTTTTATTGTATCCAATGTAAGGGGAGCTGGGTTTTGAGTTTTGAGTTTCCTATTGTATATTATGGATTATGGATGCTTCACAAGAGATAAAAATAGAAAGAGAAGCAAATTTGTAGGCAATACATAAATTCTTGAAGAGATGCCATACATCGTTCAATATTCAATATATTGAAGACGAGCAAATTTCAAAAGATGAAACTCAAAACTCAAGATTCAAGACTCGAGAGAGCAGGAAAAACCGTTTGACTTTTCATTCTGCCGTCAATGAGGATTTGGCTCATACAAATAAGCAATTGAAAAAAGTCAATAATCCGCCCACTCTCATCTCATCTTACTTCAGCAGCAGTGTAGACGGTAGACACATACAAAATACAAACGAAATGTGCACATGTGTCTGCTCCGTCATAACAATAAGACTAACAAGTAAGGGATTTGTTTATACATACGAATGTATTTACTTTCGGGATTTAAATGGCACTGTCTTTGATATACTTGCAAATCGCCATACATGTCTGTTCACTGTACAGTGTATGGTTTATGCTTACCAATGTTTGTATTACTCGTTCGGCTTTTAACTCCAAAGAGAACTTTCAATTCTCCTTTCACTAATTTCTTTTATCGTCAGATATGAAGAAATGAAAGAAGTTTTTGTTCCCAATCTCAGAAGTTTTGGCCCGAATAATATCTACACTTACGAATGAAATGAAATGTGATATGATGTGATGTTACAGCATGTAAAAATGTAAATACGTGTGTACATTTGTTTTTTTTCTCTTGAAAATGAGTACAGAACAAAATTATATTCATGCACAAAAGTCTGTTATACATTATACATCTAGGATCTAGGATATGTAATCTTAATAAACTTTTATGTTCTTGGAAGACAATGCCGACTTGCCGATGGCAACCAACCAACACAATATGAGATATGAGAGTAAAATGAAAACCAAACCAAACCAACATGAAAAAGATGATCTAGTAATATTTATTACCTAGCATTTCCTAAATAGAAGGGGAAAGAAGTTTCAGTTTCAATTTCGTTTCTGGTTCCAAAAAAACCTAAGCACGGAATGTGGAATATGGAATTTGGAAAGAAAATCAATGGAATTGCGTCAGCAGAACAGTCGGTCGTTTACATAGCTTGTACCTTATACCCAAAATCTATAATATACCACAGAGGACAACAGACAGTAGACACTAGAGAGTAGATTACTTCATTTCACTTTCTAAGCCATTGTTATTATTGATATTTGATATTATTAAAAACACCGAAATTGGACATGGAATTATAAAAAAATTCATTTCTACCTTATATTGTTTACAAAAATATGTTTATGAGGAGTTGTGAATTGTCTAAGAACTAAGCACTAAGCACTAAGCACTAAGAAATAATAAGTAAGTCATAATTCCACACATAATCCCGTACCCCGTACGGTACAAAATGTGCATTAAGATGACAGATGAGCCTGTAAAACTCAATTCATAAATCTTGGTGATTCATTGACCGATGTTGTGGTAAATTGAGGGGATGTATCATGTATCACATGTAACACATAACATATAAGAGGAGTCTCCTGGAGTTAGGATAACAAGAATTTATAACTTTATGCTTTTTATGGTCGTCATTATTATGTACTCAAAGTATGTGTGTGTCATATTATACACGCGGAGGAACTGTTACAACAACTCTCTTTAGGTCTGAAGACCACAGACCAAAGACTAAGGAAACTCAAGACTCAAGAGAAACATATTATGAAAATTTAATTGTAGCTACAGATATGCTTTGATGGGTTCTCCCTCATTCTCTCAATTCTCAATTCCTATAAGGTATTATGAGATAGTAACACATTGCCAAAACTGCCAATAAATAAATAAATAAATACAGCGGATGATGGAAAGCTTGTTTCAAATTTGAAACAGATATGCTGAATATGTCTAAAATTTAAAATCTACCGTTGCATATTCTATGTTATGTCTGGTGTCTGATATTATGGTACATTTATGATGAAAAGCTAATCGCACAGTAAAAATTTATTCGTAACCCAAAGAAGGAGTTTAAAAATGATAAAACTTCCATTCTACATTTTACACTCTACATTGAAAGTGGAAAGTAGAGGATAACAAGCCTCATAATAGTTCATAGTCCAGCATCAATGATCTCTGTGAAATAGCTTCATCTCTCTACTCCCAACAACTTGTTATTGATTACACATGTTACACATCATGTGCTTTTTATATTATATTTTGTATTTTCGCCTTCATGCTGTCATCATAAATAAATGTGTAACTGATACATAAACATCCTCCTTCGACTTTTGCATATTTGATCGTAATAAGGACGTACGTGAAAAGACGAAAACTGGCGGATGGCGGAAGTACGAAGGTGTATGATCTCCATCCATCTTGTTATCTCTTGACTCTTGATAATGTAATAATATTTCAAATAAATTGATTCTTAAAAAGTATTACTTGTGTTATCATTTAATATCGATATTTTATGGGTTTGAAGCAGAAAAAACATTGAGAATTTGACATACGTCATCATGAAAATTTTGCTACTCTAAACCTCTTGTACATTGTACAATTTACATACCTTAACGAAGCTGTATAAAGCGAAGATGGTTTGCCATTAAACCATCAAATATCGAATATCGAATACATCATAGAGTCACAAAATGATGCACTTATTTAAAATCCACGTCAATAGTCTATAGTCAATATTTGAATGATTTATTTTACAATTTTCAATCATTTTCTTGAAAGAAAGCAGAAATGTCAAAATACAAAATACATAATGTATAAAGTGAGCAAATGTGCTCCATTATAGAGTTTCCTTACTACCTGTTTTGAGTTTCAGTTTTGACACATTTCTATTTTTTCCAAAATATTTTCTACACTTTTTTGTGAAGCAAGTAGTAAGAAAAAATGCATGTCAAAAATGTTATAGAGCAATATTGTCGAGGAGGATGCGAGATACAAGAAACAAGAGAGAGAGACAGCTGCATGCCTGCTGATTGCTGATATTGAAGGAAATGAGTAAAGGCTCTGGTATGTGGTGCATGCTGCAGTTATTTGAGTTTTGAGTGTGATCAACATCGATGAATTGTGAACACACATACATAATTCAATTGTTTGCATAAAACACTATCGCCAAATTACCTTTGTTCTTGTTGCACTAGTGGAAATCATTTTCATGTGCTCTTCACTCTGCATTCTGTAGTCAGGCTTTTATTCTCTCCATGTTTCTTTGTTGTCGAGAGTCGAGAGTCATAAAAATTTTATGGCTTGGAAAAAATGCCTGATTATGATTTTTTGAAATTGGAAGTTTGAAGTTAAGAAAGACATAAATCATCCTTAATATTTTTTGATGGAAGGCTCATTCAATCAATACAGAATATAAAAACCACTATTGTATTTTAGCACTACATTTTACATACTCGAGAATACATAATACATAAAAGACATAAGACACAATACAATCTATTGCTGTTGTTAATAATAATAATAATAATCGGTTCATCTAAAATACATATTTGATATTGACTGTTACGTCTATGTACTTCAACTCTAAGCTTTAAAAAATATTGAGCATTTTCAGTGTTCAAGATGACCGCTAATAGTCTCAGCTCTCAGTTCTCAACCTGTAACTCCATATTTTCGTTGAAAGTTTATAAACACAGATTACATGTCGAGTCGAGAAACCGGAGTAATTAAAATGTATTTTTCCATTCATGATACTAAACTCTAAACTGTAAACTGTACAATGTGACACTTACATTGTTCGGGGTTGAATGTATCTAGTATCTACAAGTTTCACCATTCTTATCCATTGTCAGCCAACAGCCAGACAGCCATTCATACTTTTTATACTTAATAAAGAGCAGAGTTCAAATCTTCGGAATTTGGAATACATGTAGGATAAATGTTGATAAAGCGAAAAATGGCTAAAGACGGTCAAACCACGTGTAAAATTCAGACTCCCTGTGCTCAAATACATACCTGTATATTATTATTATTAATTATTATTATTGTTGATTCGTCAAATTTTTATATCTTGCATTTTTACAGCAACTTGCTTCATCCTCTCATTCTGTTTGATACTTGACGCTGTGTATTCTATAATATTGTACATTGTATATTGTATTTGACGTTTGGCACACTTTGATATGAAGAGCAACAATTTTATAACTCATCACTTATTATAACTCATGACTAAACTATTTATTGTATTGTATTATGGATTATGGCATGAATTGAATAACATTTTTTATACGTTTTTACATAGGGTGAATATCATTATTATACGCTTTATTTACTTTTCCGTTATCCTTAATAAGCGTATAGTAAATAGTAAATAGTAAAATAACATAATATAACATATTATAAAAGGAGACAATGTTTTTATGCATTATTTACTATTTATTGTTGCGTCGTAATACTAAAAACGAGGATGAGACTTGAGACTCTCAGTATCTTGGTTGGTTTTTTATACTTCATACTTTATACGAGTATTTGATAGTTTTACAATAAATATTATGTCTCATCTGTAAGAAGTAAGAATACATACAGAATTGCATTCCAAATCCAAATTCATAGACAGGTTAACAATCAGAACTGTTGACTTTGGTCTTTACTTTATAACAATGTGTGTTATGGGTTATGTGTTATGGATGTTATGGATGTGCTCAAAACATTAACAAAAATCAAGGAAATATTATGTTTTGTATGTATTGTACTCTTTCTCAATCCCATTCACCGTAAGTTATACTGTGCTTCTTTATTCTTGTGTTTCGTCTACCCAGTAAAAATCAATATTTATTTTGTAAAAATGTTTTTTTAAAAAAACATCAGAGTATAATATAACAATCACCTGTCACTGTTGTTTAAATAGACCAATGTACATAAATGTGTGGGTTTGGTTAAAACTAAATTTGGAGTTGGTTTTGAGTTTTGAGTTGAGTTTTGAGGAAGAGTTGACATGAGACATGAGTATCAGCTTTTACTGTACACAGTATACACATTATTCGCTACTAATATTTACTTTTGTTCTCGACTTTTATTGGTAGGTATAAAAAGGTACGTGTATTATGCAAAATATAGACTTTACCTTTTACCTTTCTCCTTTTGTCTCTTTTATTGACAGGGTTGGACACTTTTCACATTTGAGTGAACCTAATTGTGTTTAGGACTTTATATATGTCGTATGTCCATGCATGCAAAATGGACGTGTTCAAAATAAGCCCTTGTAAGACGGATTTAAAAAGATTGTGTAACCAAGAACATGTGATTACAGAGACAATACAAAATACCTACTACTCATTCACTCATTCAACTGTATACTACTGTATAATAATAGTAAATAGTGTACGCAATGTGTGCAGTTTGCACAGAAAACAAATCGTATTTTATGTTGTGCATTGTACATTGTACATGACATGTGTATGTGTATTTCATATTTCTTGTGTACACACTATACACATTACAAATGCAGGTAGTCCGTAGTGAACACAACACATAAATACATTCAAAATACAAATAATATGAAGCACAAAAATGCTCAGATTAGAAATGCATACAAAATACAAATGTAGAAATACACTTATACCTTACGTATAGTTGTATTTTTACATGTGCGTACACACACCACACACTAAATACTAAATACACACACTACACTCTACACATAATCTTTGCGGAGGAAGAAACCTTTTAATTTTTAAATTCCATTACACAACAACCAAACCAAACCAAACCAATCGGCAGATGTATGTTCTGTGTTTTAAGTATATATCACCACTCTAAACTCCAAGGAAATTCTTTGTAAATTGCATGGCACACAACATACAAATATAATAAATCGAGCCGAATTCGAATCCCTATCTACTTGCACGTGGAGGTTTGTAGGAAGTTGATAAGTCAATTACAGCATCCTCAATCTTATTAGAAAGAAGCTTTGGCACAGTCATGTATGTAGTATGTATGCCTTTCAAATTCACACCAAAATGCATGTACAATGTACGCAGAAATGTACGTACATTTTGTGGCTATTAAGTAATAGTCAATATACATAAGTCGTGTCTTCTCTCATTACTAACGTGGTTTTACTTGTGGATAGATCATCATTACGTCGCCTCTTTGTAAGGTTTGACCATATTTTTTTGTTTTAATGTGAGTGAAAAGTACAAATATAGAAAACTGCAATGTGCGTTCATGTCTGTATTATTATTTAATGTTACTGTAGTATCACATACAGCTGAGCTTGTTTACCTCTTTCTCTTTCTCTTTTTGTTTCCTACACAAATGTGCACATGTATAATATGTATTACGTATACGCAATGGATACTTACTACTTACACTCTCCTCGTATTGTTTTTACGCGTGTACATGTGTTTTGATTTTTCTTTTCCTGTGCTGTGGGTACGTGCACTATGATGCTGTTTTTCACCTTTTCAAATTATTAATACTACTCATTCACTCACTCTGCAACTCTTCACTCTGTATTCTGTGTCTTACGCGTAGTTTGTAGTTTGAATATAGAATGCAGAAAATACATATCTGGTCACTAGTGAAGTGATATTTTAATTTGAAAAGCCATTGAAAGTAATTTTATTACACTAGTTACTCGATAATATGCTTGTATGCATCACTGTAGGTTGTAGATTGTGTGATTTCTGATGTCTGATGAAGTGAAATAATATGCATGATACATTGTTGAGCTAACTTGGACAACAAAATTTCTTTGAACCCTATAATAATGTCCACACATGTACATTATTGACCATTTTAACTACATACTTCACGTCAATTACACTCACTGTTAATTTTATTATGGCATGGTTGGTATTACTATTATTTATTTATTAGCCATTTCTTGTTACTTGTTACATACAAGACGCAAGCACAGGCATATATGTACGTATATAGTACATAATATAATACCTAGCATTGGACAATGAATGAAAGATGGGAAAGAAATGAGACTGAAACTAGAAACAAAAAAATAAAAAAAAATATAAAAAAACCCACGGGAGTAGTAAGTGGACTTCTTCACATCGATACTTTCCTCGCCCTTTATGGAAAACGTATAATTGAAATTTAGCACGTTTTTTTACACTATCATCTAATTTGGCATATACCTATGTTCTTTGTTGTAGACTCAAACATGTACTTTATGTCAGGGTAATATTAAATTTTACTATTTTTTTTTCATACTACATATGTAAACTGCACTGTACACCATGTAGCTTTACTCTTTTTTCACCTTTACTACTTGTGCACTGTACACTGTACATATATGGTTCAGGTTGACTGACTGATAATTTTTTCTTTATTACGTGTAGTAGACGTCATAATTAAGACTTCAATTCGGAAATCTGTCAATTTATTATAATACAATTTGTACATATCCAATATGTATGCACGATGTGTGTGATGGGGAGATGGAGAGATGGACCACACTCGTGGAACAAGTTGGATAGTGATAATGTGATTATTTTCAAACTTTGTATCCATACATTACACATGAATGCATATCAACTATCAACAATAGTGACGATATTGACACACAAAATATACAATGTATCAATCTGATGTCCCAGGTCTGGCGAGCCTTCCGTTTTCTATTTTCTGTTTCATATAAACACGAATGTTGATTGACTTTTTTCCTGTTGTGATTGGACGAGGAACAAAAGAAATCTAATGCGAAGTTCGCTGGATTATGGAATTAATTACAAAAACTTGAACCTACTCTCTAGAAATACTCTCAACTGCCACTTTAATCAGATGGTAATCCAATTAAATACAGTTCCCATTAACACAGCTAGACAAACACCAAAAAGCATAAATCATAAGCCATAACTGTTAAAAATTAAAAAGCATTTGAATATAATTTGAATAGTTGGACATTTTTTCGATAGAATATAGAGAAAACAGATGACTTTAGATTAGAGATTACGTCAATTTCTGTTGTAAAAATTGTCCGTTTACCATTATTTCCCATTCATTTCATCTACATTTTGTTCATTCATTCATCTAACGGCTAACAACAGTTTAAAGAGTAAAGAGTCGTAAATGTACAAAAAAACATGAATTATTAGAGATTTTGTCATCTTTCCCTTTTCAATTTTCCATTTACCAGTAGTGTGCACTCAGTGTGTAACCTCTCTCTGTGTTTTGTGTGCATTGGAAATCAATACATTTATCCATTTGTACAGTTTGTAATAACGAGAAGCAATGAACACAGAAAAGTTTGCGTGCGTGTACAAAGTACGTAGTAAGTATCGTATATCTCCTCTTTTGTAAATGGCATTTTCATTTCCCGATCCCGACTTCCAATAAATGTCAGCTTTTTTGTTTTCCTCTGCTCCTTATCCAATATCCAATGTGACTAAAGATGATTTAGTTGTAAGGACAAAAAGTAATATAATACGACTAAAGACTGCAATGTAATGGGAGAAAAGTTCGTTTATCCAACTCATATTAGTGGAGTAGACAGACGATTCATAAAAACAAACATCTACATTCTACATTCTACACCAGTGTGCGTTTAGTGTTTATAATAATCATAAATACAGATAAACGCTTCGGCACTTCGGAGCTTATGAAAGAAGCCAATATCCAACGAAATGAAATAAAACGAAAGGATTGATTGCACTTTATGCTTTGTACATGACATAAGTTAGAAGTTCTGTGGACTGTAGACTGTAGACACGAGTCATATCTACAGATTGACTGATAGAAACGTATATTGTGAAATGAAAGCAAAAGCTAAAAAAATGAGCAGAAGAAAAAAGAAAATATTTAGCGATGTATCCGTTGCAACTAACAACACTTGTGAATGGATACATACATATTCTAGAGATATTGGCTGGTACTGGTGCTAGTGCTAGTGGTTATCATTTAACAAGATGGTTATTGGTTAATGTACTACAGTCATGCACACAATTTAAATACATTTTTTCCACTCAAAATGAGACATTCTCATAATTAACAAGTATCTATAAAATACACATTTTTATCTTGCACATCCTTTCCTGGCCGGCTCTGGCCTGGATGAAATGAAATGAAATCAAGTAAAATTAAGATTCTACATTCTACACTTTACAGCCAATGGGAATAAATTATAATCTAAATAACTTTTTCTTGAATTTCATACATCAGATTTCAGACGCAAGTACAACCATGTCATGTTATGTTCCTCTTGAATCTTGAACATTTGAACATACAATATCGACACTAGATACCAGACACTAGACACAAATCTTTCTAATAAATGTGATGTTTGTGAATCCCTTCATATGGGTTTTGTAATGCCAATAAGCCTCAAGAAAGATTATAAGTTTGATTGCGATTTGGATTCTCTCATGACTCTTCTCAATTCCCAAGTGAGCTGAGCTTGAGGTGACTCTCATGAAACATTTATAACGTTTGAATTTTGAATTTGAAATTGAGAGTACAGATAAACCGTACAGATAGATTGGTTGTCAAGATTCAACAGACACATTCGTACTTGTTAGATATCTACAACCAACAAGTCAACAGTCAACCGTTGACATCAATAGATGTATGAATAGCATGAAATGGAAAGAAACGTCCAGAGGCTCTTCTTTCATATACAATACACATTACTCATTTCTCATTTCTCATTTCACACATCACAAGATTGAAACTCGTACTCAAAAGTTTATCTTTTGATTTTTGATATTAGTTTTCTAGTTTCTAGTATTTGCAATTTGCAAGTTGCACATAAAACATACATCAAAACTCAAAGCTCAAGACTCTAGACTCTAGACTCATCAACTCGTGAAAATGAAACTGAAATTGTTGAAATCAAAGTCGACATAAAAATTAGAAGGCAGGGAAAATATGTGTAATGAAAAAACGATCATCCTCAAATTTCCTATGTATTAGTAAAAGGAAGAAAGTGTTTCTACAATATTTAGTTTTAAGTTTCAAGTTAGATAGAATAAGTTCGGGTGGGGAGTTTTTGTGGATTGATTAATGAGTTTGAATTTTGATTTAGAATCTTTGCGGTGAAATTCCAAATATCCACATAAGTATGCATTGTACTTACATGGATGGATAAGACCAGTCCTTTAGTTATCATTGAGATTTTGTTTGTACAGAAGAAAGGGAAAATAAAATGGTCCATTTGTATGGACTATGGACTACATTGTATCGTATATACAGAATACAGAATATAGATAAAACTAATTTACGCTTTAAGGTAAAATCTGAATTTTGAATTTTATTTGGACGTTTGAGCGACTCTTTTACGCCTTTACTAGCAAATTAAAGCAAGTAAAGCAGGTTAAGCAACATTTACATGAAGGAAACTGACACCAGCGGCTGATTCTCTCTCCATCTCTCCCTCTCTCTCTGTCTTTGGCTATAGAAACTTGGATACTCCCTCATTGATTTCCATGTAATATCCTTTTAATTCATGTATGCGAGCATGTGTGAACTCCTCCAAAAAACATAATAATATTCGCGTGTAATTTCTCTCCATCATAATTGCTTGTAACTTGCAACTTGCAACGTGTAGCTGAACATCCTATATACGTTGTTTTGCTTTTGCTTTTCTTTAACTCTAAGCCCAGATAATATATTACATATATAGCTTCTTGAATCCATGGGTAGTTCAATTTCAATCAGGAATTGATAAGGATTGCTCAGTACACTATACACTCTCACACACTCCATACACAAAAAATCTTGTTGTTTTATTTGTTTTAAAATTTTAATTTGTTTTGGTCCTGATTGCTAATATTGATTTAAGTAGGAGTAATTTATAATTTATGTAAATTTATGATCCGCATGTTCTACCATGTTTTTGATGCTCACACACGATTACTCGACAGAAACACACACACAAACTGTACGCGTATTGAGTATTGAGTACATCTTTGGACGTTGGTAGGATTTTCAATATTTACAATTTACATACAATACATATTGGATATTGGACATTAGAATTTCCTTCTCCCGATACTATCGCTTTTTTTGCCACAAGCCACTACCGTATTTTTCTTTTATAGTGATTCGCTGTAGATCCAATGTTCACTGCTCACATTTCACTGTATATCATATACATATTTAATTAATTTCCTATTGTAAATATTTAGTAAATAGCCCAAAGTTCCTTGACTTACCGTTTACTTGACTATATTCAGATATTCACTACTTTTTAATTGTGCCCACATGTCTGTTCTGTGTCAGTTTAGCTGATACCACATGTGGGCAAAAATTAAAATACTGTTTGCTTTTCTGTCTTCTTTTCATTGAGGTTTCTGGTTTCTTTTCCATACTATCCATATTCAAAATTTCATAACGGATGTGAATGTGAGGTTAAAGCTAAGAAAATCCTGTTAATTACCAAAGAACAGACAATTAAAATCATTGGTCTTAATTCATTTGATTTGTGGATAAAATCAAACGGAATCAAACAACTTTAAAATTCAAGTATTTTTATAGTACAAAATACAAAATAAAAATTACAAATACAGAAAGAACTAGTTTAAAAGCTGGATTGAAAATATTCTGTACCAACCACAAGTTAAAGTTTCTGTTATTATTACATACCTTCTTGATCAACTCATGAACACAGAAGCCGACGTCAAATGAAATTAAGGAGATGATTCTCGATCCTGCATATAGATTCTCGAGAAAGTAAACATGGGAAATATGAAACAAAATGTAAAGTTTAGACATGGGACATGTGATGCACAATATATCACAGAAATGAAAAAAGAGCAACAGTTATTCATGCAGAGAAGAGAAAAAACTCATTTAATTAAGGTTACGACCATCTGATTACAAATACAGTACACATGTGTACATAGAATCAACGTTCAGGATAATGTAATACATCTTCTGATGAGTATTTAGGCACTCATTACTCATTACACCTACAACCTACATACTATACATACTATAGCAATTGTACTTGTTTTTAGTTACTTGTTACAGATATTGGGCTCCGCACAGCATGTACATATGTGCATAATATGTACTACATATGCATATGAATCATTTATATTACATGAATGTACAGATTGCCCTTTTTATTGTTGAAACACCATCAACACCACTTATAGCTTGTTACTTGTGACTGTTACCACTGTAAGGTGCAAAAACAAAAGAAGAGAATAATAAGAATAATCCTGACATATTACATTGGCTCTATTTCTTTCACTGTAACTTGTAAATACTCATAAATTTACATGTGTGAGATGTTTCTGAGTATTAGAGTGTGTTTTTGCATGTATTGTGTGTGTATGCATATGCATAGATAAAATACAACTACACATGCAAGTTGTAATTAAGTCATGTATAACCGAACTAGTCGTGTTTAAATGCTAATCTACCCCCTTCTTTTTCTTGTACGTTGTCTTCTTCTTCTTCTCCTTCTTCTTCTTCTAGTTGGCGGAAGAACGATTCTGATTCTGTATTTGTCGGCACGTGGAGTTTCTACAGAGAGAATCATGTGTTCTTATCTCAAACTTTTTTCAAATGTGTATTATATTCACTATTCACTATTCACTTGGCTGAGTGAATGAAGAATGAATGACTTTAGCTCTTGTTTTCTACTTGAATACATCAAGTTCTTGAATATATCTAGTATCTAGTGCTTACAGTCGATAATCAGAGTATTTCTATTCCATCTGGCTAGACATTACATGCTGCATGCAAGTAGCGAGTGATAATCGTAAGTGGAATACGGAATTACTTACAATGTATCCACAATGTACATATGTTTTATTTCACTAACACAGAATACAGAGTACAGATATAAAGTACTGTGTTTCTGTATTGCTTATAATAAAAGAGTAAAATAACAAACAATCGGAGACAGAGTAAAGAAAGTCATACGACGTATCGGTATAATAAGTATGTACATTGTACATGCCCATGCACATAAACATGTACAACGTGCAACGTATAACGCATACGTGTTTAACGAAGGAAAGGAAAAGTGAAAATAAATTGAACCACCACCAACACGCACCAACGTGTGGGAAAGAAGTAGAAGGAGAAGAAGAAACAGAGCTCATTTATATTTGCAACACTGGCTCTAAAGTGTTAAAATAACAGTAGTAAAAAGTAACAGTTCAAAGAGTGGTTGCTGGTTTTGCTCATGATTCATGATTCATCATGAAGCTCGATTGATAATCAAGAAGGAAAGGTAAAAAGTAAAAGGTTGTTGTCATTCTCCGTAAACGTATCACTGTACATTGTACATAGCACATTGTACATCCCTAAAGTTGCTCATTGCTCATTGCACATCCATTACTGATTACACTACAGAAAAATCCAGATTTTTCAAGTCGTTTTGCATCCAATATCCAATGAAAATAGTCAAGCATGTGGTGAAACGGTTAAAAATTTTCAGTTTCTATTTCCTAAGTTTAGGTGTAAAATCATTTGAAATTTTCATGCTTTAGGAGAAGATGAAAAGTGTGGCTTTCATAAGAATTTTCCTAAGAATCCTAAGATTTTGGTAGTTATGTTTTAATAATTTGTGTACGATTTGGATGATGTATTGATCTAATATTTTGTAACGTGTTAATTCTCTGTATCAAGCCTCGACAGCAACTTTCGGCCAACGATCAACGACCATCCACAATCCACACATGTACAACTTGTCACACACTTTGAGTTCTATGTTTACATTTCAGCCACCCATATTTGGTCAACTTTAATAATAATATCTATATCCAATTTTGATTTCAGTTTGGTGCTGTTGCACCCTGAGTAAAAAGAAAAAAGAAAAAGACAAAAACTGTGTGTTGGCTGGTCGATAGTGCATTTGAGAAGAATAGGAAGTGAAGGAGGAGATGAAGAAATTGTCTTTACCTTCCCTGTATTTTCTATTGTGGATTGTAGGTGTACATTGTAAATTGTACAATACACAATGTACATACATCATTTTCATTTCTTGATACATCGATATTCTGTTTACTCCCTCCATTCCCATGATAAGTTGCATGTGTAAAACTATTCATGATCAATGATCACTCTTGGATATACAACTGTGGAAGTAGATAATACACAAGACACAATACTTATGAAAGTCATACAGGTGTAGAGTGTAGAGGAGACATGCACATTTTTTTCAAGTTGATGATTGAGGATTAAGGATTAAGGAATCAGTAATGCAGAAGTATACAAGTAAAAGCACTAGAGACTAGATCGATCGATGAATGAATGAATCTGTATAAAACTTGTGTAGCTTTATATGTAGATAATACCGATGTAGATACCTGCTGCTGTGCTATTTTTGCGTTTTATTTATCACGTTGTCGTTGGTGTTGTTGATGATGAGTCACATATGCATAAAGGGTGAAGGGATGATACTACATATGAAAATATGCAGATATTGCTTGTTAGCTGGATATAGATTATAGATACAGAGATAGATGAACGGATGGATCGACGGATGGATAGTTTTTGGATCGTCATTATTTAGCAAGATAATGATGATGATTTGATCTCATTCATTGTTGATTTCTGATTGATTGATTGGTTAAAGTAGGAAGGCAGACAAGACATTACACTTTACGCTTTACTCTTTATGTGTTATGTGTTGTGTGTATAATCTCAAGATATCTATATGAATTATGCATACAATAAAATATTATATCTGCTTATTTGGATTGTGAGCAGCACGATTCTCACACTCGCAGGAACACTTGTACATTGTACATTCGACAACTTACAACTTACAACTTTTGATTGCTCATTCAACACCTCAAAGTCTTTAAGCTTTAAGAACTAAGAAGCTGGTACTGGTAATATGGCATCAACCTTTTATCATCATTACAATTCACAGTACAAAAGTTCTCGCTTCTTCTTATATGTCGTTACAATGCACAGTATACAGTACATGCAACTGCCTGTATGGCTATATCTATGTACGAAGTGTATGCAAGTACAAATATTTATTGTTGTTATACCACAGAGAAAACAATGTTTAGATCCTCACCGCCACTAGTAGATAGTATACCTATCATGTATCATCATACTTTGTATAGAATCAAGAATCAAGAATCAAGTGTCTTTCTCACTGTTTTAAATACTCATGCGGAAAACGGTAATAAAAACATAAAAGTGAAATCTACACGTCAAACAATGTTTAAGACATGTACAACAACTATAAATAAAAATCAGATCAAACATCAAACACTTTTCATTTTACTAAATATTTTGTTGTAGTTAAAACCTTTAAAAATCAAAAGTAAGATGAAACTTCCGCAAATTTTCAGAAATATTTATTTTGTTTTGTTTCTTTTGTATAAATGTCAGTTTTCTTGGAATTTTAATCCTTCAGTCAAAAGTTTACAAAGTAAAAGCGTTTAGTATTACAAATTCAAAAGTCAAAATGTCAGCATAGTAATTTGCAAAGAAAATTTACATACATGGTCTGATTGAACTGCTGAAATGAATGATGAATCTTCCCTTTTGCTGTTTAACGTTTAACACAAGCATGCTTTTCCATTGAATTTTAAATTTATATCGTCTTCTTCTAAAGTTTCAGCATGTGTATTGAGTAAAGCGTAGTGAGTGGTGAAAAATAGATTGTTTTTGAGACGATAAACCATAAAGTACGCACCTTGAAGCTATGAACTACGAACTACGAACCATTTTTGTTTTTTTTTACACTTTTTTGAAATATGATACTGTACTGATAGTTGATTCGTACATTTATTTAATGTATAGTGTATAGTGCCGGAAGCATAGGAATAGACAAATAGACAAACAATGCTAACAAAAGAGATGAACTAATAAATAATCAAATGTACAATATACAAGAGAACGAACAACGAAAGAAAATTAATATGGAAGAAGTCAAAGAGACAATTCAACAACAAGAAGGAATAAAAAGTGTGTACAACATTTTGAGACAAATTTAAGAGGAATTGAGAAACGGAGGGTTAAAATTTAACATGTACAATGTACAATGTACATACATGTACAGTGGACAAAGACAAGAAGGCGTGAAAATGACAAATTGTATCATAAGAAGCGTTAAACCAACTTTTTCATTGTGCGTGTGTGTGCGTGTATGTGTGTACTGTAATCAAGTTGGCGTAAAGAGTAAAAAACAGGGTTTCAGAGAGGAGGTTGATACTTCAATTTTTTACCTATGTTTATCCATGTAAACGTAGTGGTTTCGGCCAGACATTTAGTTTTTTCACAACGTTTACCATATAAACTGTATGATATATTACGAATTATCAAGTTGAAAAGAAGACGAGACTCATGTTTAAAGTCAGTGTCACCTCCCCAAAATTTGTTTCACGTTATCTTTATCATACTTTATGTACTCTTTCCTCGCCTTTTTATTGCTCTATTTTGTCTACGTTCATCACATACATGATATTCTGATGCATTGTGTTTTGTATTGTAGTGTGGAATAGAAGACAATGGACATAGAATTGTTCCCTTCAGTTTTGATATGATACCACAAACAGAAAACAAAACTAGACAAAATGTCTTAAAAATATGTATCAAGTTTATACGTCAAATGTATTCATTGTACGTTGTACATTATTATACATACATCATATATTATATATTATGGTAACACATTCTATTAGAGCCCACGCCACAGCCTAAACAATCAATTTTACAAACAAGAAACAAGAACAAAACAACATTCTTTATAAAGTATCAGGTTAACACATGAGGTATCGGATTAAATTATGGTCAAAACCTCATCACTCATCACAAAAACTAACAAAAGAAGCAAGTCAAATGGTTTGGTGATGACACGTAAATTTATACGCTTTCTTTCTCTCTCTCTCTCTCTCTCTCTCTCTCTCTTTCTCCTCCCTATTTTTCCTCTTTCAGAATACCCACTACTTGCCTTTTTAAAATTTGAAATGCAAAACGCTTTGGCTTTGGCCTGACTCTAGACTTTAGGCTCGAGACTCTAAATAAACTACGTTATGAATTGTGCACATATTTAAGCAGTATATAAAGAAAAGTAGAGAACAAACAACAAGCAACTATAACAATAACGATATATTCCATTCTACACTTTATGTATCAGTTCAAATATTAAATATGGGAGAGTTCTGAGTTCTGAGCCTTGCTTAGCGTGACTGTAACTCAAAAGTTAAATATGAAGCATGCATAATACAGATATTATCCTGCTTGTTCATGTGTGAGTATTGAGTATGGGGAATGGAGTATGGAGTATATTTTAAAAGTTTTCTCTTTCAGCTTAAAAAATGCACATGCTAAAATACAGAAGCACGCACTAGAATAATAATGATAATAGAAAATAGACAGATAGATCTATGATCTATGTACTTACTTGGTCTACATGGTAAATGAAATGCAGTTGTGTGCAATACGCCTTGAATTTTGAATCTTGAATAGGAATGGACTTTACATTTTCAAAAGGAATACAGTATATAGTACACAGTATACATGAGAATGTTTATTTTTACGAGCTCATTTTTCACACATTTTACATGTCAGCAACGCAGCTAGTGACGTGAGTATTAAAGGAGTTTTTCTGAGGGAACGCACTCACACATTTATGCAGAATTCACGGTAGAGAGTAAAAGCGACGTGTTGATGACGATGAAAATGCAGTGCAAGACGGAAAAGTAGATGTACTGTTTTACTTTACTCGTTAATCTTTACTCGCACTTAATACTTAATAGGGAACGCATTTCGTGTCATAACTGTTGAATCGGAATAAAAAGGCATCTCAGGAATTATGTACTCCTCACCTCATTTTGTATTTCCTACCGAAAATTCCAAAATCTAAATGTACCAAGTACAAAATATGCATGCAACTGAATGAACAGGAAAAACTACGAAAACATGTGAACCCCATTTGTTGTAGTACATTGCATTTCTTTTCTAAAATAGTTACAAAAATCAAATAATCGTAGTAACTATATAAAATTTAATTTTAAATTTAATTGTATGAGCTACATCTAATTTTACAGTGAAAAGTCAAAACAAGTCTGTAGCTTTTGGCAGAGAATCGAGGAAACGAGAACTTTGTACTAGATACTAGATTTTGTATGGGCAATGAAAAAGGATACATTTTTATTTATATTGTACACCTTTCCCCAGATCGTCATAATTATGATCATTGTCATCGTTATTATCAGAGACAGTTAAAAAGTTAGACGTTAGACGTATGATTTTGTAGTGTACAAACTACGATGTGTGATGTGAGATGGTTTTTCGTGGAAGGTGCAATGGTGCATACAGAGATAACAGAACATGGAGATTTGAAGAAGAGCACACATGCTGAGATCCTATTATCCTCTTTGACTCGTTTATTACTGTCTAACCTTTGACTCCGACTTCGATATTAGCTAGACTAAAAGGTGCTGAATCGGGTACATGCCATTTGAACTTGTCGTGTCCGACTGCGTTATGGTTAGTGTCTCACATTTATATTATTCTCTATGTTCATATTTATACAACTCTTTGGACCAAATACACTAAACAAGCATGATTTTACATACTTTTTAGGACATTTGTACATTGTACAAAATTTAGGAAAAGTTTCTTTCTTCCCCAAATTTTCTTTCTACAAAAAATATGAATATCTTTTTATCTAATTTGGTTTGGTTTGGTTTGAGTTTTGAGTTTTGAATTTTAGAGTGTGTCAATTTGACACTTGATTTGAAACTTGGCTCATGACTGGTTTGACTCCTAACATTCACGCACCGTTAATATTGGACTATCATCACCACCATCTGAGTTAAACGTGGAGAAATAATGTGTGTAATAATAATATGCTTTTACAAATGGGAAATGACATGTGATTTGCATTTGCATTTGAGTCTAGAGTCTAGAGTCTACACATTTCTCTATTTTTGAAACCTAAATACATAGATAGATATGGATTCCTAATCCACAAAATAGAATATGAAATAAGCAGCATTTAGAATGCATGAATTTTTCTTGTAAAGTTGAGAGCTGAGGGCAAGTATAACCGCATGCTTCTCTCTTCTCTCTGTTCTATAAGCTGCGTATGATGAATAATCGTGTATTTGTAAAACAAACAACCTACAACATACACCAGACAAGACACGCACCTCATCCTCATTCATCTAAAAACATACATCAAAACACCGAAGAGTCTACTAATAGAACAAACTGACTGACGAGAGTAGTACACGTTACAAGTCATTTTCTATGCTGATTTTACATGTACTTTGAATGAATGCATATCAAGTATGAAATATGAATGTCAATGTCAATGTCAAAAATGAAAAGTTTCAAACGTAGAAAAAATGTATGCATATAATTATTCATGCGTGTGTTTTGTATCTTTTTACCACTGTACAGTGTACAGTGTAAAATGTACAATGTACAGACTAAACTTTTTTCTTTCTGGAAAAATTATAAAACTGAAAAGGCCAAGACATGTATAATGTGTATGTGCCAAGAGTTCATTTCATCTCAAAGACTTAAAAGTTTTTGTAAAAAAGTAGTTTTAAGTTTTAACCCAACACGTTTCTTTTTCATGTTAATATTTATAGTATCCACTAAAAATTACAATAGGATTTTATAGTAATGCAAATTTATACCAATGTATTTTTAAACGAATAGATTGCATCTTATTGCGTCTTTATATATCTTTTACTCAAGAACTCAAGACTCAAGAGTTAAGACTTATGAAAGTGTCAAACTTGACTATTTCATAGTCTGGAGGTCAAATAAATTAGAGTAGATAGAACATATAGCGACGAGACAAGAATTTCACAAGATTTTCTAAAGAAAGTCTATGGTAATCCATTTTTTATTTAATTACACATGTTTTGTATGAATCAGACACAACTGTGATCCAGAACTACTGTCTACTGTGTCAAATGTTTATACGAGAGAATTGTAATGTTTGATGTTCTGAGAGGGTGGTGGCATTTTGTCATATTATTTTGATTTTGATACTGATATATGATATCTCTCTTGACAATTAGTACCTTTGGCCATTAAGTAGATTATTAAAGTTCATGTACACATACGATTTTTCACCGGATGAGTCCAACCTCTTCCACTTCATTCAGTCATTAACGCTCACATGTTTCAGTTTTTATTATAGGCTCTTGATTCTAGTACACAGTGCATAGCGTGTACGGTGTTCATGAATATTATAAACTTTTCTGTACAATGTACATCCTTTTCTTTGCAAAGTACTCAGATATTCGTAGGTAATTCATAAGTGCAACGTAACTTTTACTGTGAATTTCAGTTATGACTCTGTCTACAAGTCTACAAGCAGAAACACATGTATGCTAGAATTTAGGTTAATTATAAATTAGCACTTTTTAGCGTTAATCATTCATATAAGAAGTGAAGTCTGTAGACTGTAAACATTAAACATATACATACATAAAAAAATTTCCTCATGCATCTCATGTACATGTGTGTTTTATGCGTGAACTTGTATTTTCATTGTAATTTCACATCATGTTTCTTCATGGATCTACATTCTACGTACGCAGATATTTCACTAATCCAAAGCTATGAGTAATCTACAAATAAAATGCAAATAAAATTCGCGGTAAGCCCTTGTCATAATGCGTGACAACATCCATATTTTTGAGACTTAAACCTAAGTATTTATTAATACATATAAATCTACATACGTATACGCAAAAAAGATTATAGAAAAAGCAAGGGCAATTTGATCATGTTTAGCAAAGACTTTCTGTAATTTGTAAATTGTAACTTACTTGGTAATAATTGGTGATTGGTGGCTGAAGACGTTTTGTAGTTTGCTTTTCTGAGATTTTCTAAGTTCTGAGATGACAATACAAATTACAGGACAAGACTTTTTACAAGTTTTTTCTTTATTCTTTAGAAACAGGATACAATCTAAAAATCGCAAGGTAAACAAAACATTTAATCACCTTGTAATCTACAATAATAAAATAGACTTACATGTGTGTAAGACATAAGATTTATTAGTAATCGGTTTAAATTTTGTTTCCAAAGTCTTTCAACTTTCAGCTACTATTGAGTATTGAGCATTGAGTACTATAAACTACAAAATATAAAATTAATAAAGAAATATTGTACAAAGTGAAAAAGGTTTTTCAAGTTCTGTTGAGAGGAAAACAAACAAGCACTTGATACTTGATGCTTGATGCATGTATAAAAAAAAGTCACAAGACATTTTGAACTTTTTAAAATCATTCATTTTTATCAGTATTTAGTACATTGGTCAATGGGCAATATTTTGCATACATGTGTAACAAGTAACAAGTAACTACCAATAATTTTTGACAGACATTTTGGCTAAAAAAATAAGGATGTCGAATATCTAATATGCAACTTGTGTGAGTATTTGTTTGTATTTGTTTTTTGTTTGGTTGTTTGCTCGTGTAAGATTTGAGCTTGTTATTTGGTATTTGCCATTTACCATTTACCATGCAATGGTCTGACTAAGAGGACTTAATTCATGATTGATTTGAAAGAGCTCGTTAAAAACTTTTTGGTCAAGATGAGAGACTTCAGTGATTTGTTTACAATCAATCGACTACAATCGTCTTCATGTATAATGTATAGTGTATAGTACTTACATATGTACATTGTACATTGTGCACAGAAAGGAGTAAGCCCATAAGTAAAAATTCAATAATCAAAAATCAAAGGATGCAATAAGATGGACTAGCAAAAAAAAAGAATAGGAGGGAGTTGTAGATGGTTGGTAGTTGCACATCATGAGGGATAAATAGGAAAAGATGTTGAAAAGTGAGTGACTTCGACAGGTGTAGTGTGCATAATCATCTCTATTCTTTATTCTTTGTAAATACACAGCCTAGTACTGCACAGCACATGACATATGACTGTTATGTATACCTACAAGTTCTTTCGCATTAGTCTATAAATATGTCGGTGGATTTTTTTCTCGGTGTTTGTGTGGATTGTGGATTGTGTATTGTGCCAAATATTCGCTCCTTTTCATCCTCCCCTCTAAAGTAAACTTAAACATCATCAGGATATAGATTTCAACGACGAGAGATAAATTTTAAAACGGAATTTGAGGACATGTATAATTCACACACATATGTATAATGTATATGTAATACATATGTGTGAGTTGCAAACATAGCTCATTCAGTTGACTCAAATTTGACTTGCTTGACTTATATAGCCTTTTTTCACAAAAATAATTGAGCAGTGTTTGTTGTTACTTGGCACTGGAAATGGATCTAAAGTTCAATACACTGGTGCGTAGTGCGTATAGCGTATATACCATTTACAGTAACAGATGCTATAAACCATATTTTAAGGAATTCTTCTCTTTTAGTTAACGACACTGAGAAGCACATTTTGTATTTTTAGTGTTTGACGGTTGACGGGGTATTCCATGTTTGCGAATCAAAGTTCCTCATTCCTCGATTTTTTTCTCCATGTTTAATGTTTATTGTGTAATTATAAGTAGAAACCATAGGCATTTTTAACTAGCTTCAATAAATTTCGTAGTTTTTACAAAATGGGTATTAGGAATATATTACGGCTTTTTGCTTTCCTTAATAAAAAGTTATAAGCAATAAATATGCTTCACATACTCAAGAATACTAATTTTCTATTATGCATTGGCAAATGAAAATTTAATATTTTTCAAAATCAAATGTGTGAATCTTGCTAATTGTAAGGAAAAGATGAACAAGTTGTATAGTCAAAAGATGATTTTTGACATTTACTTTTAGTTCTTTTACCCTTAAGCACAAGTTAATATTGAGATGCTATTCAATAAATTTTGGTGCAGGAAATACACATAGGGGAAATATATTCGTGTCTATAATCTCTATAAGTAAAAATTAAGTTTATGCATTGGTTTCCAAGTTCAATGAATAATCATAAGAGATTGTAAATTAAAGCTTGTTTTGAAGTTTCTCTGTATTTCTCGTATTTCACATTTCAGCTCGTTAGTCAAAAGTCAAGAAATACAGAAAATTTATTGGCAAAATGTCATGCATATGGGAATTTCTTTACATGTGTATTCACTTTTACGAATATAGAGAATAAAGGCAGTAAAATACTGATGATGATGCAATTTGAAATAAGGATAATTTTCCATGTCCTGAAGTGTGCTATGTCAGTCTCCGTTACATTGAGAATAAATCGCGAATTGACATGCAAAATATTTGCATTGTTACTTTATTATGTGTATTCACAAATTTTCATACTTTTTGAATATCAACGTTTCTTTCGTTCAAAACTCAAAACACCATGTCACGATGAGACATGATGGTTGAGACGTTTTGAGCTCATCTAATACAAATCAAACAATCTTAACAAATATCTAAAGTTCACGACCTTGCTTTTTTTTCTTATTTGTTTTCATATTTTGTAATGTCAAAAGGCACACTTTTTCAATTGTTAAGCTCGAACAGTTTTAGTCCAAACTTCTTTTAATTCTGCGAGCAAAAAAATTCACAGCTACATGAATTTATGTAAATGTATAAATGACTAATGATTACACCGGAGTTGTTCTTCATTCAGACACATCTATATACACAGAATTATTAATAAATTTTTTTCAGACTATGTACAATGCATGTGGTTCAGTTGGACTGAAGATCTGTCTGAGTATAAAGTGTAGTATTGAACGCGACAGACGTATACATCTTTGAATATATACTACGAGTACGACGGATGAAAACAGAAAATATGCACAATTCTCTTTACTTTGAGTGTGCCATATAACATGGCAGACTCACACACGAATACATATTTATGTTTATGTAGGTGGTCAACTGAGAATCAATAATTTAGAATGAATCCAATGAATGAGCAAATACATAAATCAGATAAGGACTAAATGACGTCTATTCATATTTCATACATTTATCCATCATGGTAGTTAGCAAAACTTTTACATGTATATAGATTTGTATGAAGTACGAAGGAACTCATCATCATAATCAGTATAAAAAAAGATGAGTATATGATGCGGGTTCCGTTAGCACAAGTCACAAGTCTCAAATCTCAAAAGTTTAGCAAAAAGAATGAGGGTCTTGTCAATAGTATGTGCGAGTATCGAGTGTGCAATAAATTTTTACTCTTTGTTGCAAAATTCCATGTTTTTCATTTTGGCATAAATACATAGGCAATAGGCAGACAGTACATGTAGTCCATTTTACCTAATATTTATTATGGTACGTAGGTAATACATCTGCAATGTGGGTAAAATACGCGTGCAGACTTGGAAAAAGTACTAAATCAGTTTTGCTAAAATTTTTGCACATGCTAACGGTCTCAGCTGCACGACGAATCACGAAAATTTTGAAAGAAAAGGTAATACCAAAGTCAATTATTATTGCTATTATTATTATTATTATTATTATTATTACTTGGCTCAGAGATGAGACAAAGAAGAAGATTTGATACATGTAAACATCTTTGTCTATTGTCTATACGCATTAAAACTTTACAAAAAGATAAAGTTCATCTTATATTATCAGTACTTACTTACACTTTACAGTGTAAGTAAGTTTACACTCATGTATGTATATATAGTACCCTCTGTTGTATCAGTTTCAATGGAGAAGGTGAATTAAATAAATTCACCTGTAATCTATCTTACGCTCTCTCAAAAACTAAACCTCACATTATATATATGTAGATTTTATCAGTAGCATTGCGTATTTGTATGTACTCACTTGCATGACGTATGTACACAGCTTTACGAGTTATAAGTTAAAAGTTAATATAGCTAATATCATAATTTTATGAATGAAAGTACAAGAAACATGTATGTATATGAACTTGTGTATGTATGTGTACCATCTGAAATTATCCTGACCTACCATTCATAAATTCGTCCATCCAAAAGCACATAAAATCATTATTATATATCAATGAGCCCATTCACTTTGCTTAATAATATTTCGAGTCCAATCACTTTGATACATATTGCAAATTACAATATAATACACAATTATTATACACAAAAACTCGAAAACATTTTATGTAAAATTATTCAAAACTTATCAATTTTTTTCTTTTTGTACAGATAATCATTCATGTGAACTTTGAAAATCCATTCATTTCTTTTGCCTCATGACCAACCCCAATAGAATTATGAATTATATCAGTCTTGGATGCTACACACACTAATAATAAAAGCCATGCATTTAAAATTTTAAGTATAGCACAATACAATATGACTGAAATAATTAATGGCTTACAATGAGCTAAAGGTCAGTTTCAGTACGTTCTAACGTTCTAACAATAAGATAATGAGAATATACGAGAATTCCTGCGACGGTTACATCCTGACAGACAGCTCTTAAATTTAAATTTGAGATCAGTAAAAAATTAAGTAAAAAGCGTATATATAAATTATAAAATGTTTGACAGTCGGAAATTGAAAATGTATCATGATGTAGGTATATATACAAACTACGAAGAGCCACCTTAGTTAGAGAAATACTAGTTCTTCCTTGAATACAAAAAGTTGTAGCAATAGCTATGCGAATAAACAATTTTTGCTCTAAAAAATGAAAGGATAACCATTAAGGGAGGAACTGGGAGAAAAAAACATAAAAACATATGTAGCATTATAATTTGTAGCAAGAAAAAGAAGAAGAAGAGAGACATGAAATTGAACTTGAAAACAAATTGTGCGTTTGCCTTTTTGCATATATGCATACTAAATACAGAATTATATATCTATATGTATATATGTATATGTATCACTTTTATGTCGTTCTACATACATATCTACGTATTGATAACATACACAATGCACATCATCATGTGGTAGTCAATTGTCTTATATCAACTATTACCTATAGTATGAAAATTTCATGCGTTTTTTGATAAATCATATCAATACAATTGCTCATATCACCTTTGAAATGAAATTGTATGGATATAATATATCAATACAATAATATATTATCATCATATTGAACTAGCTTTTGAGACAGAAAAACTACATGTGCCTATGCATATTCTACTATATCGTATGTATGTATATAGACGCAACACAATGCACATTTACAAGTTTGATGTAAACTGGGAAAATTGTATGTATTTGATTGAGGTTTTGTTGGAAAGCCAAAGGGTATAATTACGGAAGGCATTTTACTTGTACCATTCATGTATTTGTTTCTGTTTACTGTTTATTAAAATACAATAGAATATGTTTCATTTCTTCATACATTTTACAACAAGATACGTTATATATATGTAAGAACACATGTACAATGATCATACAAATGGATAATGGATACTGATAGACATATAGATACCAGATACCAGATAGATAGATAAATATCTTATATCTCTCTCTAGATAAATACTTAGACATTGACTAGGAACTCTTGACTATAATGCTAAATATTATTATGTGTGTGTAATCTATCCTTATGATAAGATATGTCTACACACATTATATTATATCTATAATATATAATATATATTTATATATGCATTCTGCACATTACCAGCCTACCTTGTCCTCTTTTCTCCTCATTATTGTACATATCTATCTATGTTACTATTATAATGTCTCAGACTAGATTTTTGTGAAATTTGTACATAATTGAACTTCTTTATGGTCTCAGTTTTTTTTCTTCCATAAAATATATTTTTAAGTTCATTCATTAAGATTACTAATAGAATCGGAGGAAAAAATCAGAAAAAAGTCATATTTCTACTAATACACTGATTGAATTTTTCTAATTACATTTATGTGGGTAAAATACGTTATAAATATTCAGTGTTTATATTCATACAGATTCTATCCTTCTTCCTCTTTGTCCTTTTTGTCTGTAACTTCCCTATGACAGTTCAAATTGACATTAATCTTAAAATGGATTGTACTTAGTTCACTTGCTGTGGTTGCATCTGAAAACTGTGAAAAAATTATGAGTCAAAATTATGGAAATAAAGTGAGTACACAAAGTATTTTCATCAGTGATCTATAGCAGGTAGCATGCAGGTGTTAGTGATTCATAAGTACATAAGTGAAGCAAGGAGAAATATTGTGAAATTCCAAAGTGTGGGTGCATTTGAAAAAAACATTCCATAAATTTTATAACGTGAACATTCCTTAATTTTATAATTTTAATTAAGTTGTTAATTGTTCCAAAATACGACTGGATAAAATCTGAGTCTTGTGTACAAAAGTCATGGCCTTCAGGGTAAGTACTATAGACAGTTTAAAAATCTACATTAATTGGATTTTAATATTGATTTGTGTACAAGTGTGGAGTGTGGAGTGTGTTTTTTGTGTTTGTATGAAAACACTAAATAATCAACGGACGTTACAGATCTTTGATACATAAATATAATTAGTCTGGATTTTTTTTATCTTAATGGTAAATGTGTAGATATACGTAAATACTTAAATGGTATCAAAGTATAAATACTTGCAAGTTGTTTTTATTGGGTGTTTGATAAAAAATGTGCGTGCTTGTCAACAACTCTGTATTTTTGTTTACTGGTGTGATATTGGTCATATCAAATTTAACTCTTTTTAATTTTAATTCAGGTTCTGTCTTTCTCATTTCTAATCTGATTAATACCTAAAATTAACTAATGAATTATGAAACAAGTACAAAGTCAGGTTTTCAAAATAACTCAAGATGAAGTCAACAACAGTATAAAAATGACAAATGATAACTAAAGCATCCGGAAATTAATAAAAAAGTTGTTGAAAAGTACAACCATGTGTATAGAATGTATTTATGTCGTGTTACTTACAACACGCTTAATGAGGAAGTTCAATAATTATAGGATGCGTACATAATAATATATATACGCAACTAGTAATTATTATTATGTTTCTTTTTGCATCGCCTGTATACTTTGTCGTAATAAATTGTACTTACAAAATGAAGCATAATAATTAAGTATAATCTATTATGAATTGATTTATTGAGTGGAGAGAGAGAAAAGTCAGTGTGAAATGAGTACAATCTAATCGTTTTCATAAAAAATATTTTAATGAATGAAATTTGTATCAAAGGTTTCCTCTACTCCAATATCCATGATGTTAATATTAATTAAAATTAATCAAAAGTGTATATAATAATTATATGCGAATGATTATATTCAGTAGCCATGCTACAAATGTTTATGAATGTTTTACTTATAAAGAATTTTTATTTTATTTTTTTTCATTTATAGCTTGTCTTGTGCCAAGCTGAAGGCGGCATGAAATCAGAAAGTCGTGGATGTATGGAATGGCAACAAGAAGATAACTGAAAAAAAAAACAAAGTAAAATACTCTTAATAATAATTACTATTATGATTACAAATAAATAGGTATACTCTCTATGATAAATTGTTATGAATATGAAACTAAAATTTTTGTTTGGTTGATAAAGTTATCCAACACAGTTATGTACATATTTATTGAAATTCTGTAAGGACTTTGGATTTAAACAACTGACGCCGCGATACGTGAAGCAATCTTTTGTTGATTGACAAACATTCAGAGAGCAGATAATTTCTTTAGCCTCGTAGTTCATATGATGTTCGTTGACGTATAATATTTATTTATATTTGTTAAGGAAATGTTATAGATAAAGTGTGCTAGGTAAATGGAGGGATTATCTATAGCAAAACCTGTATGTTAGCTAAAGTTTATCTTATACAAGGTAAATAAATTTGTAGTTGACACAATTTTCAAAAACCAAAAAAGGAGAGTGTTTTAGAATTTTCAGCTTGTCGTAGGATATGTTTCTATTTTTGTTTTAGGAAACTGTATTATAATTTGTTATGTGTGATTAAAAATTGTGAACAATCGATTTAAGTGAGCTCATCAAGACTTTTTAGTTACAGGATTCAACAGGAGAATTATATACAGTGATATTTTATCCACTATCCCTGAATTTCCCTAAAAGTATAAAAGGCGTGATTTTCATTTGTAAAAATTGAAATAATTAATGTGTTTGAAAGTTTTAAAGCACCAGAATAAATTCTAAATTTTAGATTTGACAGTTTTTTAGCTTCTGCAGTTGTTACATTGATAGATAAATGAAACTATGTTGTTCAAAATCTGCAAAACCATTTAAGTGGACGAAAAACTAATTTACAAAACTTTGGGATCATCAATTTACTCGCGATTACTAAGATAACATTTCAAGAAAGATATTTGAACAAGAGAGTCATTGTTTACATGATAGTAATCTCTTGTAATAAATAATTTCTAATTATGTTTTTACGATTTCTCAAATTTTTCAAAACTTAATTCGTATAACATTTCACTCTTTATTTTTAGACACCCATCCTGTTATGCTAGAATAAGAGAGCGCTTCATTAAAATGAAGTATTCTTCGGATAACATCCAATCGGATGAAACATCATCATCGACCAATATGAATTCTACAGTGCCAAAACGAAACGGTAAAATTTAATACATATATTTAATTTGATAAGAGGACATTTTTATTTAGAATCCCATTGATAGATTTGAATTTTATTGTATGATAATTCCGTATGTTTATAAAAATTTTAGGAATGGAAGACTGCGATAAGAAAGAATGGCTTTTAGACTGGATAAAGAAGATGGAACGGGAGCTTCAACCTTTGGATTTTCGTGTCAAATGGACATCTCAAAATTTGGAATTTGAAATGAATCGTCACAAGGTACGCCATCCAATTTGAGAATTCTGACGTAGATTATTTTGTCTTTCTTTAAAGAATCTCTCGCATAAACAAAGAGGTAGTAGTTCTCATAAGTTAGCCGGTAAATGAGGCCTAAAACATTACTGAAAATCATTTAAAAAGTTTCAAAGTGTTTTATTCATACTTAAATGGTTAAACAAAATATTTTGTTGTAGAAATTTGAGCTCAGTATAGTCTACTGTGGATACCTGCATTTTTTCAAACATCAAAATAACAACTATAAGATTCCAATTACTGACAATCTTATTTTTGGATGCTTCAAATCATTTAATATAGATTACATTTTGTAACAATACTTCAACTACATAGAAGTCGGCGAATCTACTGGCTCTAGTGAATCTTGTGGCTTTTTCAAAATCATTTTCTCTTAACTCTTGCATTGGTTTGAGAACTTGGATGATGATTATGTCAATTAATAACATTTCAAGATTGGCATGTTATAATAATATGCAAAATGTTCCAAATTGTTCTTGACAAATAATTCAAGTCTAATTTGATTCGAAAAGCTTTTTGATATTTCTCTCTCTGAATTCTGATCTTAGGTTGCTGCATGCAAATCATACACGAACGCCACTCTTCTGTTGTGATTAGAACTACCAGTTTCATCCTTCCACGCTAGGTGTCTTTAGGCACGCCATTTTGCATCTTTGAAATTTTCTTAGAAATTTATGCATCAAATGGAGTTTCAATATTTACATAGCTTGAGTTAATATACTTGTAAAGCATTAGTATTTTCTAATTTCAGTTTCCATTTATAAAAGCAAGTTCATTCCTCGTGTAAGAATCATCATTATTGTTTTCTAGAAAGTAATTTGCAACACATTTTGGAAATTCTACATACTTATTTATGGATATGCTCATTTTTACAATGGAATGCTTTGGATCTATCGGACATTGTACTATTTTTGCTCATGAAAAGAGTATGATGTAAGAGTTGCTAGACTGACATTTAGAAACTAATTATGGGCTTGAATTATTGCCAGGTTTTTTTTAACCTTTTGACTTTAGACTCTTCTTTTTTTACCTTTCCTCATCTTGTTTTGACATGGTTGTAAAATACATTAAAAAAAGTAATTTGAAAAGAAGATCATGACGATTTTAAAACTATGTACAATGGAAGTGTTGCATACACTACATACACCGTATGCACAAAATCATAAATATCATTTTGGGAAACGGAAAAGTGTCCTACTACATATAACAGTTATAGTATATATCCATTACTACTAGTGTTAGGATCTCACACATTATACGGCCTGTCAATAAAATGTTTGGTCACAATTGTAGCGAGCCAATTTTTTTACCCTCACAGACACAATTCACTATAATAATAAAGATGGATAAGATTTGAAAGTAGTTTCATCTGTCATCTTATGTACGTTTCACTGAATCCTTTTATTTTGTATTTCATTGAAGAAACCGGCTAGCCGTCTACTCGTCAAGTCATAAATTAACATGCATTTTCATCTGGACCTACGCCTTTTTCAACAATACAATGAAACCACAAAGAAATGTATTACACATGAGATGTACAAGTACATACATATATATATATATATATGTATTGATATACATATTTATAGTTATTTTATTTTATATTTTATATTTCATATCATGACAGAAAATTCACCAATAAAAGGATGAATATATATCTAAATGCAAAGTCTTTCCACCGCCGTCATCGATGTATTTGTATCATGTCATTTGATAATGGTATCGAAAGTTTGAATTTAAATAAAAGTTCATTGTGGTAATTTCATTTTTCTTTCTTCTTTTTTGTGGAGCAAAGATGATGTTGATGAGTCGTTCAACTTATATTCTGTATAGCCTTTTTTACTGTCATGATTTGAAATTTTGTTAACTTGTTGAACAATGTAAAATACAGGCAAACGACGAGTTTTTACGACGTATTTTTGTGAAAATGTCTAGCTATCTGATTTCTTTGTATTTCACATTTCATGTGTTAGTATTGTAGTCAAAAGTTGTAGCATTTAATCTTGTGTGTACAAAGAAGTGAATGAAAAGTTCAACTTGATATGATTGTCTACTAAATACTAATAGAAATAATGAAAAGACCATAGAATCATTGTAATAATAAAAAAATCTTAATTATGTATGTACTTCAATTAGGGCATAATAATAAGGCGTTATCTGTATTGATGTTAGTATCTAGTAAGGATGAAGGAAAAGTCTGAACAGTCAGGCATCCAAATACATCCAAGAAATCTGACTGACAAAAGATGACAGAGAACAAAAGAAGAGAGACGAACATTGTTGTAGTTGAAGTTGGAGTTGTAGAAGACGAGAGGAAAAAACTAAAAATAATTGAAATAATTCGTGATGCATAAAAAAGTTAAATCAGCTATATACAGTTGTCTGTTGAGTGTCATTTAGTCCTATCTCTCGACAAAGGTAGCTTTCTTTGGTATTCCACTTTTACTCTTACTTTTATAAGGTTTGCTTTATCCATGAAGTTATCATACTGTTTTTGCACACACGAATTATATTGAAAGTATCTACACTCACTGCGTATACACAAGGTGGTCATTCATTTATACTTTTTCAGTGAAAAAAAATAGAAAGTGTACGTAAAAGTTTATCAAATTTTTAATTTTTTTAATATTATTACTATTGTCCAGCTCTATTGTTTACTTTACGCAACACAGTATGTTTGTTGTAGTGAAACTTGATGATAGAAATGATGATTATATCAAAATAAAATTTCCCTTGAATGTTGAACACGAAACACGAATGATAATTCTAAAAAGAGTAATCAAAACAAGCATATATTATATATATATGTATGTATGTATATTAGGACCATACCAGTATGATGAGTTTGTGCATTGTGCTTTTGCTTTTAACTTTTATTGTACATTTTTTGTGATGTTTTCCATAGCAACCGTCACAATAAAAGTTAAAAGCAAAAGCACAATGCAAGTACAATGCATACTGGTATGGTCCTATTGAGTTCAAACAGCCATTGTACACATAGTAAAAGGAAGAAAGATTGATAAAGTATGACTTTTATCAACAGAACTCTAATAGAACATAATATTATGATGTACATCATGTCATAGAGTCAATAATAAGGGTCTATTTCCTATGAAAAGAGCCAATGTCTATATTATGATATATTATATAAATACTTATTTACAACAATATTCAACAAGTAACATAAAACATAATATATTCTTTATTAATAATAACATGTACTTCCACAACTAAAGTGCATATACAATATACATACATATTGTACAGGAAAGTTGAAGTTGAACATAATATTTTCCTCTCTTGAAATAATGAATTTTATGTACAGCTCAAAGAAAGTCTTACAACTGTATTTTCATTTATGAAATGACACTAGTAGTAGTAACTTACGTAATTGCTTATACATATAGTTTTTTTGCATTGATAACAAAGTATAGAATCCTACTCCTTCGCATTGTTACTGTCAACTTTTACTTTTGCATTTTTCGTTTCACTGTGTCATTTCTGAGTGCACAGTGCGCACAGTGACGTACATACTATTACAAAAGCCAATGAACTTGAAGTGGATAAATCAATCTTTATTTTGCTGAAAAGATATGAAATTACTTTATTCTTTCGTGTAATAAAGCATATTGTCTACGAAAAAGGATTTGACTTTTAGTTGAATCCTCATACAAGTTTTAGAATCACATCTGTAATGTGTACATTACATTTTACGATTTAATGTGTGTGTCTACATACATAATGTGAGTCACACGTCACTTTCCATTACAATTGAATAATATTACATTAAAGTTTTTTTCCTATTCAAACAAACTACTTCAACAGCAATAAGTTATACTTTATACTGCATGCTATTGTTGGTATGCGTGTCCAATCATTCTATAAATTCTGCGTACATATACTAAACATCGATGCTATTTTTACTCAGCTTAACTTGCCTGTTCATACCTAGGTAGTTTCATTAACCATTGGAGAACAATGATGGTTATATATTGATACGTACAACAAGACAACAATTAACAATTGATATTCTTATTTTTATAAAAGAGTGTGTGGTCGTAGCCTTGCGTTGAAAGTTGAAAGTGAGCAAAAATAGAATTCTAAACAACTAATTCATACTTATTCTGTGTCTTGTGAGTATTTATAATTAATTAAGAAATAATATTGAATACATATTGAACCATTCTCCACAACAGCTCATCAATTTTTTTAACCTTTCAAATTATTTTAATTATTTTCTTTGTTTAACAATTTACAATAATTATTGTCTAATGTACATTGTACTTATACATGTTATATGTATTGCATTATAAAAATTCAGAAAAATGGCACTTGCAAGTTGCAAATATGAATGTACAAAGTATGAAGTAAAAACAACATACTAATTCTATAATGTCCTCTACAATCTATTCTAGCACACGACGAAAATACTCGTTCTCATGAATTTTCAGACTCATGACACACTTGAATTGGTTATTTGCTTACCACTTTTAAATCTTTGAACTGAGAAATGGCAATTATATTTTCATGGACTAGATAAGGTATACGAACCACACGGATACGTGTGCACACATGTATTCTTGTACATACATATCATGTATACAGATTATTCATTATATATCACGACAGATCCAGGAAATCATAAATACTTTGTTAAATAAACCATTTCAATAGCACGATAACACTGTTTCATTCAGTTTAATAATCTCTCCTTTTGTGATGAATGATCTAACGCAAGTTCACAAATTGTTAATCTATAGATTAAAAAAAAAACAGTACAATATTTCCCTCTTACTTACGTATGCTGTCGGTACTCTTGTTTTTATGAAAGTTTAATATAAACACGTTCACTGCACTACATGTTATATGGAGTTTAATGTGTAATGTGTTACATACACCTTGTTTTAAGGTAAAAACGCTACATTATGTACAAAAAAAAGTTGTTAAATAATATACTTGTGTGTCTTGTACAGAACTCAGGACCGAAATGACTTGTCGAATACGAAAGACTTGTTTAAAGATAGGTAGGTAGAGAGAGAGAGAGAGACTTTCCCTTGTTTTTTATTATTACACCAACCTTAACTTAACTTTTCTAGGTGTATGTTTTAAACACACCATTTTTATATATTATACAGACGTTTCTGTCACTTGATCCGTGTATACATGCAAGAAATCAACATAAAAATATGCAAAGTAGGCAAACGTTAACAAAAGCCAGTACATGAGGGACTTCAATAATAATAATAATATTCTTTCCTTTCACACATGTGTATGTAAGATATGCTAATACCAGCATTGGTAGTGGAGGCGAAATTTCTCTCAAAGTATTGCTCAGTTACAAGTCATATGTACATACACATATAATATACAATTCTAGACATACACACACACACACTTAGACAAAACAAATTTTGGTCTTAGTTGATGCCTTTATGTATGGTGTTTGTTGACATAAGCAAATCAAATAATTGTATATATAATTTTAGTGTCGTCCACACACATAAGAAAAGTACAAAAATATCATGAGACGCTGAATAACAAATGTATACAGAAATACGTATTGTACTCACATTTCTAACAACTATTAATATTGATGTACATCTGATAGACTAGATTTAAGGTTTTAGTTGGTATAGCAGAAGGGTGTATTAGTCTAACACAAAGATGAGTACAAACTAAACACATGGATGTCTAATGCATTCGGTGTTTCTAACTACAAGCAGCACGAGGATAAAAGTGAACATAAGGATTAAAAATTAAAATTATGACACGAGTAAAAGAGTAGGTATAGTTTATTTTTATATTGAGCCAGAAAATAATATGTTTCCAGTTTCCAGTCAACGACTATTGCAGAAATTTTAGTATTATAATCAAAATATCTCATGTTTCTGAGCAACTTTTAACTTCGACTTTTTTTCCTATAATAACATGTATTGTCTTTTGCAAACATTTTGGGCAAGGGGATTGTTTCGTTATATGTAAAATGTTCTTGTTCCATGAATTACAACGTAAGACAAAAGTCGAATTATATAATTATTGTAAGGAAACACAAAGAAAAACATCAACTTTAGCATTAAAAAGATGTACTTTTTCAAGATGTACGTCCAACTCAACTATTCTTTACTTTTTCTATTTTTATACATTTAAGTCAAAATTTCCCCTATAAATGTATAAACTTTATCGTGTATGTTATTCTTATGTATATATGTATATACATAAAATATGAAGCTGAAGTATTAACATACTCTGTTCTGTGCCAAACTGAGACGTACAAAGATAAAAGTTGTTATGTGTTTTTATATAAAACTGACTATGAAAAGCTGTTATTTTCTATTAAACTTTATGTATTAAGCTACCATATTCCATATTTTACATGTACACATCATCCACATACCACATAAAATGTGAACTTTACAACTATAAAAGTTTTAATATGTAAGCAGTAGACAACA
This sequence comes from Sminthurinus aureus, assembly GCA_034698265.1. NCBI lineage: Eukaryota > Metazoa > Arthropoda > Collembola > Symphypleona > Katiannidae > Sminthurinus > Sminthurinus aureus. The sequence goes on from JAQGBH010000076.1 coordinate 79,643, forward strand.
TACGAGGAGAAAAAAGCAACACTTGCATGGGGGATAAACAACGGGAAAAAATTTTAAACTATCAACACTACCACGTAAGCATTAATGAAAAAAAAACTTAAAAAAATCATATTTCAAAAATGTATTTTTTTTTTGTTACTTACTGGAAAGCAACTTGTATTTTATCGTCATCATCCATGTGCATGTTGTTTTGACTTTGGTTCTGTTGCTGGTTTGACGTTTGTGGAACTTTTTGTCCAATACAAGCGGGTACTGTTTTGCTCATTTGTAACAGGAGCAGGAGCAGAGCAATACACACAGACAAAACTCTTTAGGGAATTATTCTTTTCTAGATGGTTAGCTATGTGTAAGTTTTTGTTTGTGTAGCAATCAGGGATTCTAACTAAGTAGAGTTTTTCTGTAATCATGCATCAGGAGAAGAAAAAAAAATGAACTTTTCAGATGATTCTCTCTCAAAAAGTCCCAATATAGTATAAACATTAAACATACATGCACACTTATATATTAGAATATTATAGACATCAGTTACAAAGTTTAGTGTGTATATATGTGCTCATTATATATAGGGCATTATAACATTCATTTCTCTCGTATATATACAGCTATATAAAGTGAGAAGGAAAAAAAATAACAAAACTAAAATAGAATATTCCCTTCGTTTCAAATCTCTTAATCTAATACAAATGGTAAAAATATTACTACTCTAAGTACACGCTACTATTATTATTACTCCAGTGGAGTAGTGGTGAGGTTACGATAATATGATATTTGGAGAGGTTTTTCTCTCTCCCTGTTTTACATGGTTCTTTCTCTCTATATTTTTTTCACAGAATTTCTCACTTTTTTTTTTTTTTGCTCAACTCAAACGTCTAGAGTTACGTTCATGAAGTAACTTTATTCTTACTTGAGATGTTACACTTCATTGTACTCTTCATTCATATAACAAAATTCTGTAATAAAAAGCAAAACTAGAAAATCAAAATGCACAAGCACAATTTAAATATTTGTAGCAGCAAATAAACGTTATCAATATTCAATATTAATCTAAACACATCACAAAAACTAAACATGTTAAATATTAAATACACCTATCTGTCCTTTTGTATTTAAATTTTTAGTACATGTCAAAAATATGAAAACAAATACAAAAGTTAAAAGTTGTTTTGAAACGGGTTTTTTTATATATATTATGATTCTAATAATAATAACATATTATCTATACACAATTTAAAACTTAGCAATTTTAAACTTTATACCAATTCCCGACATTAATTTACCAGTAGGTCAGGACACTTTTGGTTAAGAGACTAAGAAGTATCCATAGTTACTTTTTGGTCCCTTAACCAAAAGTGTCTGGACGTTGTAAAGTAAATTTGTATAGGGACTTGCTTTATACCTAAAAGTAGAGCATCCAATTATCGTTACTTTCAAATATCGTTCAGTATCGTTATCGTTCAACCCAATATCGAACGATATTCGA
>JAQGBH010000077.1:0-81099 GCA_034698265.1 Sminthurinus aureus
TCTAATAGTCATGCACACATGACTATATATGAGAAAATTGAAATCGTTTTGCAATCAAATAGAAAAATTGATGCTAAATGCCAATACATACCAGTGCTTTATTAGTCTCGTGTAGACCGGGATATCCTAAATTCTGTCATAATTTTAGTACATATTTACACTCGTCAATGAACAATTTTGTGCACATGTATCATACTCTATTGTCGAATTCATAATGAATTATGATTATGACAGACAAAAAACGTATGGCACAAAAATATGACTGTCGTCGTTATTTTTTATGACTGTAATATTATAGTATTATTATTATTATTCTTACTACCATATTAGAGAGTGCAAGTCGTTCTTATTTAAGTTTTTTTCTTGTACTTCATGGTTTGGTACACTTACTAAACCAAGCAAAGAGTTGAATGTTGAATCGATATAAAGTATAAAATATGAAATGTACATTATATGTATATAAAATATAAATATTTACTGAAATGAATGCGTAAGGTAAACTTTAGACTTTAATAATCTTGGATAGGAAACAAGATACAAGTTTGAACAAAATTATCTTGAACTTGATGCTGATGATGCAACAAAGGAGACTTGAGTCTTGAGTGTACAGTGTATACTGTACACACTACACATTTATACATATCTTCATGTATGGTGTATAATATATTTGTTTTATATGATTCATGCTCATGTTTTTACGTCGTTTATATTTTGTATACTACAGTATAAGAAGCTACTGGGGCTTAATCATAATTAAATAACCAAATACATAATCTTTGTTTGCATTATACCAACTTTATATTTATATTATATGGACTCTATCATTTTTAAATATATTAAGCATAAAGTATAAATATTAGATATGTATATTTGAGCTTCCATAAATGTACAATCTTTTTCAAGTTTACTCTCTTTGTGTATGTAGTATATCGTATAGTATCTTTTAATTTTCGTGATAATGAACTGGTTTTTGAAAGCGAAATACATAGTACTTTTAAATATAGCTATAGCACGGTATAAGGCATGATGAATAATGAGTATTAATGTGTACATACAAAATACAACGTACCGCATACCGTTCTGTGGGAAATATTGATGAGAATAATGTACTTGAAGGGAAAGTATATTCATAATATGATTATACCTACCTAAATTTGCGGAATTTCCGGATGTATTGTCTAACTTTTAACTTTATTGTACTCGGATGCTAGTGGTACTCATGTGAGCATGAGTAACTCCCATGTCATCATTATCATTATATAAATTTGATATATCCAGCATATTCATGTTTCTATGCAATAATATTATTGTGTATTGAATAGTTTCCACCGGTCTTTTTTCTTCATTTCATTTCCCTTGTGCAAGACAAGGGAGGACGTTCAAAAAATAGGATCATTCCATTCAATTTTGAGTGTAATGAACCCCACAGTCGACAATGAAACGTATTACACATTACGTACAATCACTATACCTAAATATGTATTATGTATACACATTTTATTTTAGGCGAATTATTGAGTTGTAAAAAAATACAGCATCATGTCGTATCTCTACTCTTTCCATTAGTCACACAATACACAATCACAAAAGGTTGAAAGGTTAGTTACATGAAACAGAAACAGTAAAGTGTGTGTCTGTCATATGCCGTTTGCTATCTGTATAAAAATGCACAAGGCTCAAGCACGTAATTTAAAAGTTTTGCTTTGTTGTACTCCCGTTTTTGTTTAAATAATGATGATAAATAAAATAGAAAAGGAAATAGTAGTAAAATTTTTTGAATTCTCCAGTGTAAAAAGTAACAAATTATACTAGCTACTAGCCCGGAAGCAACTAACGCCCATCCGAGATGGAACTCGTAGTTTGTAGATTCGTAGTGTGTAGTTTTTTTTGCACATAAACAACGGTTTTATGAGTGAGAGAGCAAGTTTTTTCCACTTGAATACCTTTTATTATTATAGTATAATATAATCATTTTAGTTTCATGCTTACTCATGCTTAATACTTAATACATGAATACAACTTTTTATTGTTCCCACATTACACATTATAAAGTGTGGTTTAAGGAACTTTACATACATATACGAAAACTTATTCATTTATTTCTTATTAGCAAACTATTTTTATTTTGCCCAAAATATTGTGAATAAATTATGAGGAGGAAACACTAGTAGTTTGTGACTTATACTTTATTATACGGAAGAGATGTAAAAATAGACGAAAGTAAACGTGAATCATTATCCTGTACTCATCTGCCTAAAATACTTTGTATATGCGTAATGCATACCATAATATTATGTACTTGAGCTTCCAGCTTCCAGTTTTGTGTGGAGCGCACTTAAAGTACTTTTGCTTGCTTATTTATTAAACTGTTGGTATCCTTGATCCTTGAGTGAGTGAACTCTTGAAACGTTTTGTCATTTTGTTGCCATTTTTGAATGGAAACCTATCTCTATATATATATATGTATTATATTGTGTGTAGGAAAAGCACTACGCTGTAAGCCTTCGTCACGATAGGAAACCTGAATTTAATCTCATAGGACATAGGACACTTTTTCATAAAATGTATAGTACTCGAAATTCTGTCACACACATAGGTTGAAAGAGGAGGAAGAGGAGAGGGGTCCAAGTCTCCATTTACTATTTATATATTATTATATCTGAGGGACATGCTTCCAACTTGCAACTTTTCTCCGAAACCAACACGTAGATCGTAGATTCCCCAAGGCAAAAAAATCAAAAGGCATAAAATTCAAATTGTATCGTGTTTACAAGTTTATGTACAAGGTACGAGCTATACGAAGCAGAGGAATTATAAGTTCAATGTGAAGGTGCCCAAATAGACAAACAGAAAAATATTGCCACAATATATAGCATACCGAACTGAGTTGTATACTGTATAGTATACAGTCTATAGTCAATTGTATTCATTTGTAATTTGGTTTCAAGTACGCACATACATAATTGTCTGTATGACGAAGGCTAGAACGGAAGAGGAAGAAGACTCGATTCATTTTTCGTAAAGGTTGCTTGCATTCTTTTCTGTTGCTTTTGTTGGTATTATTCTCAACTTCAACTAGTGCTGGTCAACTATTTTCTATTTATTTTTGTACTAAATGTACAAATTCACGAAGCATCAACTGTGAGATGTTATCACAGTGATGTCAGAGATTAGTCCTTTTTCCTTTTAAATAGAATTTGAACTCACACAGCATACTAGACACTAGACACTAGCCAAGCCAAACAAAATGCAGGATAGAACAGACAACAGACAAAAGTACTTACATGTTACATGCGAGAAGAAGACGCAAAGTACGACACACCTAAGTACATTCAAAAAAGCTTTTTTCCCTCTCTCTCTAATATCGAAAAGTAATTTTTGGATCCTCTTTAAATTCTACGAGTCCATTGTATATTATGGTACATCGTCTAGATAACATAACAAATAGCATATTTATTTTAAAAACACTTCTTTCTTACTAATTCAGCTGAAGAAGGTAAATTTTATGCTATATTAAATGTTATCCATTATCTATTATCTGTTACCTCTTATCTTTACAAGAGAGAAAGGGAGTGAATTTCTAAACTATGTAAAATGTAAAGATAAAGTGTTAAAAATTGTTTGGGTGTAATTCACAATTGAACAAAAAAAAGAAGGTTGTTGTCGGATCTGACCGATTTATATAAAAAGATTTTAAAGGTGTATACGCGTGATGCTATAGATTTGAGATTTGAGGCCATGTGTTTTTCATGCACTTTGTTTTGTGTTTATTTATTTGTACGGATGCCCAATACAGTTTTTATTTCATTGGGTTATAATAATTTTAAATGATGCATATAAATGATGATCTCAACGTGCGTATACTCGGGAATGACTGTAATAAAACAAAATGAAATAAAATGAAATACCTAAAGAGAATTTACAGTGGATGTGCAGAAGAATTTTCACTCCGTTTCTAGTTTGTAGATCAGCATGTGGGGTGCGTATGCATGGTTATGGTTGACTTAATATAGGATATGGAACTATAAAATTGTCGCCATTTGCCATTTGCTCATGTCTGTCTTGAGTCTCTAAAACAAAAGTAGAAACGGCCTCGATTTCAGCATCATTTTGAGCTTTGAGGGTTAGTAAAAGCATTTCAAGTCCGAATACGTACAACTTACATAGATCTGTTATCTGTACTTAAGTTTGATTGTTGAACACTTGCGGGAGTTGACAAAAATGTACACGTCTTGTAGAGAGACTCGAGCCACTCGAGGCATATATAGGTATGTGTGTAACTTTTTAGGGTGAGAGTTTTTTTTCTTCATGGTTCCTCCACGTTTTCATTGACGTCTTTTATCTTTAGTTTGTGAGATATGTGTGGCAATTACTGTTGCCTCTTCTTTCTTCTTCTTTTATTGTATGTGCAGTATGTGCATATTGCATATGTTTAGGTTTTAATGCTGAAACTCTTTTGTTCCTGTAGTGGCGAAGCTATAGTTGTACGTCGTATTTATGTAGGCATGGTGCACTCGCAGCTGTTAAACGTGCGTTTTGTACGAAATACAGAAATTGTAAAATAGAGTCTGTATCTAGTGTGTAGTATGTAAAGTGTGTAAAGCACAATGCAGACTGTACACTGTACATGGATTGCGAGTATATTACTCATGACCCAGTTATTTTCAGCGCTTACATGTTGAATCTTGAATCATGAATCATGAGTGTTGAAGGAAAAAGATGTGCGATGGCTAATCGTTCCTCTTCTTTACAAATTTAAAGAGTGTGTCATACAGAAAACGAATTTATATTACATTTTATATTTTATATTGTTGGCTTTTAGTCATAGAGTTAGTTGGTTTTTTCGGGTCAGTAACTTCGTTTTTCTTATTCAGTCTTTTGTCTCAAATCGTAATCGTAATTTAAATTGTGGGACGTAGATATACATATACAAAAACTTAGCGTTTAGACTTCAGACTTTGTTCCTGCTTAGTGTACTACACGATTTTTGGTTTTTGACTTTTTTAGCCATAGTTCTTCATGAAAATACAATATATTAGTAGCTCTTAGCTCGTCGAGACTCGAGACACTCAACTTAAAAATATGCATTATTTACTCCATTTTTTATGCTATATATTTGCACTGTCTCAGTCTTTTCTGAGCCTCGGGTCGTGACATGTTGTATGTTGTATGTATTTTGATCATGGCATTAACTATTATATTGACACAAGACACAAGACGCCAGATACAAGACACATGATTCATCTGTGTGTTCACTATTCACGTCATCGAGCTATGGACGTTTGCATAGGATAGGATAGAATACGTTGATAATCTACATCTCGAGAAATTAGAACGATGATGCTTGTTCGTGCTAAATCCTCAATCCTACAATTTTCCGAAATACATGTACATGTAACAGACCTGTCCTATGTGTTATGTGATCCTATTACTTTGCGTTGAACAAATAAATAGATACACTATACACCGTGTCTGTGTACACATTCCACATACACAGACAACTTGTAAAGAAACGGAGCTTGAATATTTGCAAATGTACCTTGTTTACCATGTCTTCCATGTCTTCTTGAGCATTGAGCATGTGTTTACTTAGAGCAAGGAATTCGGGTCTTAACCTGTACGTTTACTTATTTAGATAGCGAATATTTACAATCTACATTGATGAAGGAAAGATGTTTTATGTTTCATGTACAACTATTTCTGATTCGGTAAATATTAAACATTCATATTTTTTATCCATGCTTGTTACTTCGGATCACGTAAAAGTTCCCAGTGCTTCCATTTAAATCGAGGATTTTATCCAGAGCATTGAGCATTGGCAGTTTGTACCATATGAATTTAAATATATAAATTGTCCTCTACAATTATGTAATATTTTCTGGATGCATAACACACTGTGTGTAGTGTGTACATTATTCAACGCTTATGATCAAGTAGATTTGTGGAATGTTTTCTTCGGAGAAAAGTTGTCCCGTCCATTCAAAAAGTTTGATTTCTAAAATCCTCCGGTAGTTTTGTTTTTTATTCTCAGTGTTCGGTACAACTTTATAAAAATCCTCAGAAAACCGAGTGGATTCGAATGGAAGTTTTTGAATTTAAAAAGACAAAGAACAAAAAATACAAAACTTGGTTCAAGTTTATTTCAACTTTCAACCTTCCGTTTGAAATTTTCTTGAAACTCGAAACTCAAAACGCAGAACACTTTAATATATGTGCATATGTGATGTTGAAACTAATGGAATTCGTAGATTTGGCTATAAATCTCCAGCTCAATTTTTCTGTGAACTTCAAATCCCTACAATCTACAATGTATTGAATTTTTCAGAGTTCAGACGTGTGAGTGAATCTACATTTTTTATTTTTGTATTCACATGTACGTGTATATAAAAAGACGCTGTGTAAAAAAGACTGTTTTTGGAATTGTTTTTCTTGACTATTCTTTTTGAACTCCTCTTCTATATTTTCTATTTGAGGACTTGCAAAAAGATCTTTGTAGATCTTTGTTTTTTATACATTCCGTATAACTTGTGTTTTGTTCCTTTGTTTTTGAATACTAGAGCAGTTTAGTATATTTTGTACAGAGAAAAGACATTTAAAATAAATGTTGTTCTGAAAGAAAGTGTAATTCAATCAACAATCAAATGACACAAGCGACAAGCGGGAATTTTAAAAAGAAGTTGGACGGATTTAGGCTTTGTGCTTTTGTGGCTCATTGCTCCTTGTTGTTACTAATTTTCCCTGTGAATATTCAGAGTTCAGAGTAAAGTGTTGATAAACTAATAGCTTGTATGGAAAGAAAATTAAAAGGAGATAAACTCTTTTCTTTATTGCCTAAACCCTAAACTAAACTCTAAACTAAATGTATGCGTGTATTGTGTATCGGATTGGAATGGAAATTGGAGCCTGCATATTATACATTATCATCGTGCATAGCGAATAGTGTTTGTGATGTTGTGTGGTAAAAGGTGAAAAATAGCAAGTTGGATTGGAAAAATGGTAATCTGTCTAAGTAGTTATACTTGTACTTTGGTTTGTAGTGGAGCATGGAGTGCTGTATGGCATGGTGATAAGCAATTTTCAAAGTTCCACGTTCTCCTACAACGTAGAGGCTTTCAACTCGCTCTCGTCTTAATCGCATTGGATTGAGAATTGAGAATTTAGAATTGAGATGGCAGATATAGATACTCTGTGTATGCATGTAGTCTGATGCATATAAAGTATAATGTAGTATAGAGTAGGAGTGTACAGACTTGATTTTATTAGGTGTATATTGAATACTGAATACAGAATACTGTATTGACTGTATATATTTATTTTTGGGTGTAGACTTGAGTTGTTGAGTTTTTAGTTGATTTCACCAAGAGTACAGATCTATACACTATACACATGTGCATATGGAATAAATACAGAAGTCAAACTGAAGCTGAAACTGGTAGCAGAAGGCAGGAGGTGTAGAACAGAAGAAGCCAGAAATTATATTACACAAGAAAGGTGTAAGGGGGTGGTTGTAAAAACCGGATTCATGGAGAGTTAGAAAGAGCAGCTCTACTGTATTATACAATAAATGTGTGTGTATTGTGTATATGTGTATGTGTATACATATGCCAGAGTCAAGTCAAGTGAATTCAAGTGAAGAAAAGTAAAGTGAACGAGTATTAAGCACACACATGCACGCACTGAGAGAGAGAGAGAAAGAGGGAGACAGACAGACAACTAAACTCGCACATTCACTTTAGTCGTTGGTTCTGGTTTGGTAAAATATTGATTTTCATGGAATCACATTTCTTTGGACATTCTTTTGCCGAGAGCCTAGAGTCTAGAATCTAGAATCCAGAATCTAGAGTCTAGAGACTAGAGCCGAGACGAGAGACTGCCGTGTTCTATTATCACACACAAGTGCATCACTACAGTCACCAGTTACTAGGTTTTAAAAAAAAATGTTTTAAGCTCTCCCAAACGGTAAAAACTTGCAAGTCTTCAGATTAGATTTTATGTGACATCATCTGTTCCTCAGTCAACACGCTGACATCCTCTTTATACTTGATAGTTGATAGTACAAACATTAGATTGGTTGGTTGGTTGGCTGTTGGCTGGTGAAGTGAATGTCGCCGTCACCGCATGTTCCTTAGAAATGACTACTTTTTCTTTCTTCCTTTCTTCCTCTTACCTCTTTCAGAGTCTTAACTCGAGATTCGAGACTGGAGATTCAAGACTCGAGATTTTATGTGTACTTTACGATATTATGTTTTGTCGGAGGAAATGGATAGCTTTTTCAGCAAAAAAAAAATCCTCCCCTTTAACATACACATATGTGACATGTACATAAAATATCTAACATCTTTATACTATAATGATACGTATTAATATCGTATAAAGTTTATTTATAATGATATCACTTTTGATCCCCTCCTCAAAGTTTCAAGTTTCAATTTATCTAGAATCTAGACGAAATGGATACATGAAGGCTGTAGGCTGTGCAATGTGCAGTCTACGATGTATAATGTATAGAATCTAGAATATTGAATCTATTTTTTGAGGATTGAAAAATATTGGGTTGTTCGTTGACATTGCAGAATCAAGTCATTAGTCTACATTCTACATTTTCCAAAAAATTCTTTTATGATGAGATTTAAAATGAGTGAATGAAGGAATGAATGGTATGGATAAATTTATGAATACATGTATGTATTATTATCCTATCTCCACTATGGCTCGTTTATCCTTTATGCTTTAATGTTGTTTAACGATGTGGAGTGATGTATGAATTTTTTGTTGAATATTTTATTCATTCATTTATTTATTTATTTATGTATTTATACCACATACATGGAAATGTGGATTGTGGAATACAAATGAAGGCAAAAGTTGTTTTTTTTCCGAGTCACAAAAGTCGTGTTTATGTTCCATTCTTTGGTTTGGTTTGGTTTATATGTTTTCACTTTGTGATATGTGGTTTTCGTGTTTTCCCTGAGCTTGGCCTACGAAAGAAAAGAAGAAGAGGAAAAAGGAAAGGAAGAAGAAGAGTTTTCATGATAAAAAAAGAAACGGAGCACTAAACATACACACAAAACACACAAACGACAAACAAAGTTCAGTTCATGCACATGGACGATCTTGACTAAAGTTGTGGATTTGTGGGTACGGAGTAGGGAAAGTAGATGTATGCATTATGTATTATGTTGAATGAGTGCGTATGTAGTATGTAGTATGTACTGTAGTTTGTACTTACATATGGAAATAAATTGTATACTAAAGATGTGGAGAGTGCATCCATAAAATAGATAGATGGATGGATTAAATATGCCGTGTATAATGAAAATGAGAAGGACGTAAAATTCATGAAACGAAAGGGAAAAGAGGAAAAACATATAGAGAATAGAGAATGGAAATAGGAGACACAAAATAAAACGGGCTTTTTTAAGAGAAAGCGCAAGACTCTAGATTCTAGAATCTAGAATCTAGACACAGACAGACAGACACAGAGAGGAAACGGAGAACGGAGCTTGTGGATTTGCTCGCTTGAAAACTGATCCAACACTCACACTCTTGTACACTCGTACACTGGCATATGCACGTACATCGTACATACACAGTACAGAGGGAAAGAGGGGAACAAAGTTACAAGAGCGAATAAAATGGAATAAAATGTGAACTGGGTAGAGCCAGAAGAAGCACAAGAAGAGGACGATGAGATAGAGTTGAATATATGTAGAAATTTGGGAGACAGTGGAAATAGTAACAAAGCGAACTTGAAGAACAAAAGTAGGTAAAAAGGAAGGAGAAGAAGAAGAAAGCTCGGCTGTACTTTCTTCCTCTATTTCTCATTCTTTCGTTTCAGTCAACAGAGAAGTAAAGTCGCCTCGTCGTTTTCCTTCACCAGTCGCACTCTGCTCTGCTCTACTCCACTCAACTCTCAACTCAACTACATTCTGCTATCTGCTACTATTACAGATATAAAGCATGGACAATGGAAAATGGAAGTATATGCGTAATATTGAGGTTGTCTAGTTGTCTAGTGCCTAGTGTCTAAAGTCTAAGCCTAAAGCCCTTTGGTATGATATAAATAAAGGGTGTACATATAAGTATAGGGGTGAACATGGAGCACGGAGCACGGAGAATGGAGAGTGAGAGTGAGAGAAATGTATAAATATAGAGAGAAAGGGAAGGAGAGAGTGGAGAAAACTCGGAGAGAGAATGACGGTCTTGGTCCCATTCATTCGGATTTTATCTGAGCTTCCCAAGCACACACAAATAGTGTCTGTACACAGTACACACTGTACTCTGTATACAGTATACAACATACAACAGCATACACTATAACTCCATTTTATTGCTTTTCTGTCGTGATGCAAATTCAATGCTGGGCCACTGCCACTGCCACTATACACTTTGTACATTGTACTTTCCCATCTTTCTATCTATATTCTCCTCGTCTTCCTTCTTCGTCCCTAATGCTTCGCTACTGCACACAACAACTGCTATTTCTATCTTCTCCGCCGTGATGTAAACTGGGTTTGACTGTTGTTGCTATTCTGTATGAGTATTGAGCATTGTCTTTTCTGTCTTCTCCAGTTTTTGGAAGTCAGGAGAATCAAGAGAAGGAAAATAAAAGAATGGTCTATGTTTCCTTTTTGTCTTGAGTCTTGAATCCTGAGTCTCGATGTTGTGAAGTTAAATTTTCTTTCTGTTTCTATTTCCATTTCTATTTCTGGGTTCATGTTCTGAGTTTTGTATATGAAAATTGAACGTGTTCCTGTACAGAGTACAGTGTATATTAAAGAGAGACATATCAAAAACGTACGTACTGGTATAGCAGCCGTTGGGACGTGAAAATTTACATGGTATCGCTACACATACATTTAGAAAATAGAAAACGCACACAGAAATTCATCCACACATAAATATATGCATAGAAATGTGAAATGTAGTATGTGGAATGGAGAATGCAGAATCTACAATCTAGAATCTATCTCATTTTTAGCCGGATCAAAGGTTAATTCATGCGTTCTGTAGACTGTAGAGATCTGTAGAGTTGTTGGATTCCATGTTACATGTCCCATGTTCCATTCAATTCCATTGGGAACGTGTTGGCATTCGACATTCGGTATTCGGCATGTGAAATGGGAACATTCTATTGTATTTTATTCGAGTCTCTGAGTAGCTATTTACTGTCCTGATTTTATTTTCTAGGGGAATGTATTATCTGTTCAGTGTTCAGTGTTCAGATCCGAAATGGGGAATAAAATACCTTTGATCAATTCTTTATGTGAATACTTAGTTTACCGAATTGCTGATTTGGCAGATCCGGAGAGGATAATAATAATATTCACTGGAATCTCGAATCTGGGATCTGAGTGCTGAATATTCGTAAAAAACAAAAAATATAGAAAATCTATAATATTTGCAGCTGTAGGTATTCAGTATTCAAATTTAGATGACGTACATGGAAAAGTAATATCAGGGCAAAAAGGTTCAAGTGGAAAATTTCAAGATTCACGATTTAAAAGACTTGAAAACTTTTTTTGTGAAATTTTATATTTAAGGAACATGTTTAAATTTTAGAGCAGGGCTTAAAAAAGATGATGATGAAGTTTTCAGGGAAGTGAATTTGTATAATTTTGCTCGCAACAAGTTTATCGTCAATAATGTACAAGTAAATGTATTAGGCATTATGTATTATGCACTGTCTGTATTTAAACTAGTGGACTAGTTTTATTTTTTATTATCAATCATATGTTAATCTTCCGTGGTTCATCATAATAAAAATCTTGATTCACGAGATTCATGTGATTAGTTTCCTACAGATAAAATATACTGACTTGTGAGAGAAGTTGAAGTTGTGGTAAAGAACAAACCATCAAAAATATTTATTTAGCTGATAGTGCAATTTCTCAAAGTAAACAAATAAATTCCAAATTCTAAGCTGATGTTATCACATCATAATACATAATACTACTGAGCTTTTTCTTGATTTATTTATTCGCTTATGTGAATTTTAAAACTGGATTTGTGCTGGTGATTGATGCTTGATTGTTTTTTCTTGTATAAAACGCTCGGGAAAGAAATTATGGATGGAAAATGGAAAAAAGCCATTACTAGGGGACTTTATCACAGTTGCTGATATGAGGAAAATTCTTATGATTTTATCCAAGATCCAAGATATTAAGATTAGGACAGCAGTCAAGTAAAAAAATTTCCGTGTTAAAAAATAATTGTTCTTTCTCTTTAGACTTTAGTAATCGGAAACTAAAACTTATGGCATTAATTTAATGGTTTCAACAATCAATGTTCAATGTCCATGTAACTTACTATAATTCTATAATAATATTGTATAAAATTGAGGTTAGGACCATGTCACAAACTGTCGTTGTGGAATCTAGAAGGTAGAATCTGGAATCTGGAATTTCTTAAATGATTCCTACTCTTACTGATTTTCCACTAAGGCAGAACAAAGGCAGACTTTTCTTCTTGTTCTATCGACTGGTAACGGGTTACGGGTAAAATAGTGGGTTCACCATTCACCATTCACCCATATTCTCGGCCTATCGTCCATCGGTGATTCTGGAATGGAAATGTGAAAAGTTTCTGATTCCGAGCTATTTTAGATTTATCAACGTCATGTGTTTGCCTTCCAGCAACGATCATATCATCATACATTGTACAGAATCAAGAACCAGAGTGGAGCGGGGACGAAGGAAAAAGTGGAGGGAGTGCAAAAAAAAAACCAGAGAAAAAGAGTTTATAACCTCTAAAGCCTTCCTTCCTGCACTCTTCACTCTTCACTCTTCATCTCCTCAATCGTCTCATATACCGTGTTTATTATGCATTATGTTCAATATTTGGCTATTTTTTGGTACTGGCACTGGCCCTTCTGGTATATGCTATACGATTTTTATGATAGAAGATAGGAACTTCCATTACACATATGTATGCATGTACAATGCACAATATTCAGATATGAATTGAAAAGGACGACAAGTGTATATGTATTTCTCAAAGATTGGATTGTGCATTGTACATGCGTGTATAAAATACATTCTTCTCCGTACCCAAACTCTCCGACTTCCGAATTCCTTTTCCTCGGTATCGTTATGACAGGAAAAAAACGATGAGACATGGGACTTATTTCGTTTCCGGTTTACACAGAATTCAAAATCTATATTACAGTATTGAGTATCGGATACTGTTGACTGTATAATAAGGGGTTTGGAGTTGGAGTTTGGAGTTTGGAAGTGATTTATCGGCATACACAGTATAATGCGAGGTGTATGGAATTCATAAAATGCGAGTTGGTTTTTGTGCCATATTCCATGTTTACTCGTAACATATTTATGTGCAAGTGTGTTGGAAGTGCATTTTGTAGTAAATCACTCTGGGGTCAAATGCATTACTACTGTTATTATTATTATTATTGTAATCCGCCATTAAGTCACTTTGTGTTTTATGTGCATGGGGACATTTTTATGTGGGCTGTGGAGATATTGGAGAATGGAAAATGGAGATATACGTACACGTATATGTATTTTCGTTGTCGGGTTACGAGTTACGAGTGAAGAGTCAATAGGGGAAGTTTAGCAAGTTGAATAGCCATTTATTTAAAATCTGTCCATTTTTTGACCACTGGTTTACTTTTGTTCAAAAAACTGTAAAGTCTCGTATCTCGTATAATTTCAAATCTCAAGTCTTAAGAGAACGGTTACTCGTTTCTCGTTTGTATAGTTTCTCACTCTGTGAAGCATGGAAAATGAAGCATGATAAATGCTATACTGTATACTGTATACTCCATACAAAATATAATAGCATGTAACCTCAAGAACTTATTGATTGAACCAAGCAGGTGTAAAACATGTAACTGTCACAGTCTGCCCTCCGGAAGTCTAAAACATACAGTAGATAAAACATGAAAATGGCGATAAAAATATGGCGGAAGTAGTAGTTTTTGAAAGATTTATTTTACTTGAGCCATTCATAATCCTGATTCCGGAATTTGAATTATCACACAGTCTACAGTCTAATTATTATTTTTCACAGGGGATGAGGCATGAATGTAGTAGGTAGTAGGTGGTAATATTAGCCAGAAAAGTTTTACATTTCTCCGTCTCTGGAGTATAAATTTGAATATTTCTAAGTGGAGGCCAGAGAGGCATTTTTGGTCAAACACTAATAACTAAGAATATAGTTACATCTTGAATCCTTAGCTTAGTTTGGATAATGAATAATACCTAGAAGTAGTAATAAGTAGTAACATGAGGTCTGTGCATCACATGGTTTCCAGTTTCCAACAGAACAGAACAGTGAGAGCTGAGTGAAGAGTGAAGAGGGAAAACCAAAATTGTATAATCATTCCCTTTTTTGGGTAAGAGTTGTCATAATCATAATCATTGTGAAGGAAATACGGTTATAGTTGTAGCAAAGGTGACAAAACTGCTGTGCAAAAATACTCCCATGGCTGAGGTTATTCAAAGTGCAATGTTCATATCTGGCTCAAATGTCAGCGCGTGGAACGTCCAAGTCCTCTTCTCTTTTCCTAATTATGTGGAATGAGGAATAAGAGACTGTTCTTTTATCCTTCTTAAAATATATATATATATAATTATGAAACGGGGTTCTTTCCTACATCATATGTCGTTTCTTCCCGAGTTGGAGTCAAATTTTATGTAATATGATAAATCTGATATTATGTAGTGTCTAGTGTCGAGTGTGTGTGAACAAGAATCCATCATACTTGGAAAAAAGAGGAGCATAAACAGTTCAAAATAATAATGATAATGTCAGCAATAATAGTCGTATTTTTTATTTTTCATTTCCTGAATGTTATACAACTACAAACTACGCGTTTTAAGGGAGATGTATTCTAAATTCTAAATACCGAGCACCGAAGATTGACATCTTCTTTAATAGCGACAAATAATACAAGTCTAACAATTTCACACAGAAAATATCATGATTGTTATTATTATTTGTGAATTTGGAAAATGCATAGCACTATTTATGTATATTGTATCACGCTTCCTAGTACCTAGTGTTCTATGTTCTAGTATTGTACAAAATACAAAATGTGTAAAATTTACCTTTTATCTTGTAAATGTGATGAACGCCCAACGGTACTTTAGTTGAGAACTTTTCTGTTTCCTATAACACTAGACTCTAAACTCTAGACTCGGTTTTTACTATTATTTTATCAGTGGTTGAGAAATCAAGATAATAAATTGCAAGTATGAAGTATGGAGATTATTTTGTTGATGTGCATAAGACATAAGGCAGACTTTTACTTGTTGATGTATTATCAAGAATCAAGAATCAAGATGCATG
The DNA here is from genome assembly GCA_034698265.1 of Sminthurinus aureus. Taxonomy (NCBI): domain Eukaryota; kingdom Metazoa; phylum Arthropoda; class Collembola; order Symphypleona; family Katiannidae; genus Sminthurinus; species Sminthurinus aureus. The sequence continues at coordinate 15,313 of JAQGBH010000077.1, forward strand.
ATATGCATGGAAAATGATTATATTATTCCGTGTATTTTGTATTGTATTATCTGAAAATATAATGGATGTGTGTGTGTATTGTGTTTAATATTTAAAGGCAATGCAGCAAGAAGAAATTGCAAGTTTATGCACATAAATAAAGATACGTACGCTATGCAAAATGCAATGTCAGGGTCATGTTGTTTATGCAGTGTTACTTGTTATTTGTTACGGATGTCATTTCATATTTCAGTTGTTACGTTTTCATCTAGATTGTAGATTCTAAATTCTAGGAATGAAATGTCATAAATTCACAATTCGCAAAATGTTTTGACTTTTGACTTTTAAAATTCCACGAAAAATGTTTACTATTTATTGTTAACACACATGAATAGAATATTTAATACATATATCGTACGTGTTATGCTAATAACTGATAGATCATATAGTAAGAGAAACTTGGAAATGCGAATGAATGTGGCTTTGAATTCACAAATCACAAATCAAAAGACACAAGTCACAAGATGTGTTGATTGTTGATAGGTTGATAGATAATTTTATACATCCATCCACAAAACATGATTCAGATCAGCTGTACATAATAAACACAGACTCACAGGCTTCTGCTGTTTGCTGAGTTACGGCTCTTTTTTTTTGGTCGACACAATTGTTGGGAGTTGTGACAAGTAAGGAAGCTGAAACTGTTAAGAGTATAGTGTACAGTGTACAGCGTACACGAAGACGAATGCGAATGCGAATAAGAATCTCGTTTGCCAGACCAACTTTGCAAACTTGATGCTTGATGCATTTTTTACGTAACAAAGTGATCATGCATGTATACATGAATTAAAGAGGCAAGATAAAAGTTGTTTCGTATTGAAAATTGAGACCGGTTTTCACTAGCAAATAGTAAAGAGTGAGGTGCAAAAAGAAGGATAATATTACAGAAAAATATACTTCCAGTTTTAGTTCAGTTGGAAATGGCAATGTTATAATACTGTTGTACACAGCGTATAATGCATTATGTAAAACGTCTTATATCGTGTATCGTATAGATATGAAGCGAATCTAAAATCAACTGTATTATACAATACATACAAATTATACTGTGGTCTTCAGTTTATTCAAAATGTATACATGAGTCACAGTACAATATATAACATGTAAGAACAATGGCGTACGTAAGAAAACAATTCTCCTTCGTCCTTTTATTAAAGAGGAATGAACACTTAACACTAAACACATATCGATGTCGTTTATGCTCGTAAGTTTAGTTTTCATTCGGTGACAAACGTTTCAAAATACAATAATTATGTTATGTGCGATTGTTAGGCATTAGCGAGTAGTGATGTTGTGATGTTTCTTGATGGAGACTGTGATAGTGCAAGAATTTAACGGGGGTTTAATTTTCTTTCTAGCATGATGTTTGATGCTGTATGTATTATGTATGTGCCATATAATATAATATTATGTGTATGTGTTACAAAGTACATTTGATGTTTGATGTGTAAATGTATAAGGAATAAGGAGAAATGGTAGACAAAGATGAACAGTTTCACCCCATTGATGTGGCTTCAAGCTTCATTTACATATATCAACGTATCTAGTATCTACGCTTTGTAAGATTCAACATTCAACATTCAATATTGTTGAACACTGAACATCTTTTTTTGGAGGCGCAAAGCCAATGCCAATGTCAAGATGATTGGTTTAGCTTTTGACTCGTCGTTCATTGACAGTACAAAATATATTATTATGTATTATCACACTCAAGATTCAATATTCAAGTCTCGAGACTCGAGACATTGTGTGTAATACAAAGTACAAAGAATTTTCTTTGTGTATAAAGTCTGATCTGTGATGTCTGATATATGATGAGCATCTTATGATGAATCAAAATACAAAATAACAACTGTAAATGTGAAGTTCAAGGATGAATTTTTTAAACTTGTAATCACGAACCTCTAATCAGTTGAAGTACTTTAAGTATTCTTCCTGTGGTGTATTTTTAACTTTAATAGTTTACAGATGGACAGTAGACAGTAAACTTAATACAGTACAGTGTAAAATTTTATGTAGAATTGAATAATGGTTCTATTTTTTCAGTTCTTTGATTAGGAAGTGACACAAAAACACAAAACAACAAGTATGATCCATGCGAATAAAGTAAACCATTGTGTTTTGTGTTTCTCAAAAGTCATAACTCATATGCATGATAAATTATATTACTGTACTCTGTACACTGTACCGTATTTTCTTTTATTTTTCTCAAAATATATAACATGTGTGTGACAAACCTAGCACCATATTAGTACAAAACTTCAAAACTTCAAAATTACACGTACATAATAAATAATAATAATAATAATAATAAACCATGTACAAAATGCACCAACATAAAATTCAGTGGACGTGATGCCAAAAAAAAGGTTTAAACTCGGTTAAACTGTTGTAAAGCCCCAGCACAACAACAAATTGTAAGGTGTCGGCCTTCCATTAGCACTTGAATTTATATGCTACTGTTCTGTCTTTTGAGTTTGAGTTTTGAGAAACTGGCTAGTTGCTTCGTATGAGTCATATCATTTACCATTTACAGCGAGCAGTGTACAGTGTACAATATAATGACTCACTGTAACAGCCGTTAGAGTGTTTTTGTCGTATTGTACAGTGTGTAGTGTTTAGCCTTCACATTTCGAGTAAATTATCACATTGTGTGCAGGGAATTTACGAATTTAAGCTGCCCATCACCCATCATACACTACAAACTACACTACACACTACCAAGTATCATAATAATACACTCAATAGTACACACAATGTAATAAGTAATAAGTTGTGTGTAGAATGTAGACTGTAGAATGTAGAATGTATCACGAGTCATGATCGTTAACTTGTGATTATTTATTTATTATTTTTTTTGCACATCTTGGTTCTTGGATCTGGGATTATAGGAACTGTAGACTGCAGTATTATATTATTATGATACTGTACGTTGTATGTCGCATGTAATAAATTGAAAATGGGTACGAGTGTCGAATCTCGAATCTCCAATCCAAATAATTTTGAAATGAACTTTCATGCCTTGACTATTATGAATTAACTGTTTATGCATGTGAATGAAGTATTAGTTTCCTTTTTTTACATGCGTTTCCCTGTCATTTTGTTATTGAATATAAAGCATAATACAATTTAATATACCTGTGTTTGGAGTTTGGAATATTGTGGAGGATGACATTACGGTTTACGGTACTTTGAATGCTCTAAACTCTAAACACGACACGTCCACTTTAATTTTGTAGTTCGTCATGGCTCATGTATACAAAACAGATTTGGTATTCCATATTGAATATTGGATAGATCTGAGATTTGAATAGCTGAGATTTGAATAGCTGATTCAGTTGATTGCATCAATTTGTATACATTTATACACATATGCGTGTGTTTACTGAAATGTTTACTGGATTCAAAAAAAAAATAAAAAAAAATAGTATGCTGCAAAATACAGAATACAGAATAAACATGTAAATGAATTTTAGTACTTTGTACACCGCAGTAAACATGATGATGATGATGTCAGTGATTCGTGGGAAATGTTTTCAAAGTTTGATCAACTTTTGTGAGTCTCTAAATTACATGCATAGTTGTGGTTTGCTGACAACCTTTTCCGCTATATGTACAATGTAAATTACGGATGATTACGGATTACGGATATGCAAAAGGATGAAACATTGTCGTTCGTCATTCTCCAATCTCCAAACTCCAAACATTGTCAATCTTCTAAACTCAAAACGTTTAGGATTATCTCGATAATCTGAAAGCTTATTTGAGCATGCAAAATGTAGACATTTTTCGAGTTAGTTCAAACATACAAGAGCAAATTTGGTTGTAGACTCTAGACTCTAGACGGATAAATACAAAAAACACATGGTGCTTTGGTGCTGGGCACTGAACTTGCTGTGTTAAAAATAAAAAGAAGGCATTTGAAAAAAAAATGGGAGTCCTGTCTGTATTTTTGATGTCTTTATCTATATCTGTATTTTCATAAAGGGGTTTTTAAAAACCAGTCATTGAGTTTTCTCTCTCTCTTTTTGACATGGAAAAGCTACTTCAGCTCCCACTCCAATTCCAATTCCAACTCCAACTGTTCCTATCATGTTTTCAATAATCTCATTTAGGATTTAGGATGGATATAAAAAATAGAGATGGGAATGCGAACGTGTATTGACTATTGTCTTTCTACTACTACCGCTGCCACTCCTTTCCTATCATACTGCTTGCTGCGTGCAGATATTCATTTGGCAAACGCACCAGATCCCAGAATGCGTTTGGCACTGATTAATTGTGTATGTATCTGTTTGTGCCATAATGAAGTTAATTAAGAGGCCATTGAAATGAAAATGAAATTGAAGTATGATGCATTCACATAAACAAGCACCAAGCACACATACAAAATACAAATAATACATGTGGATTCGGGATTGTGGATGTACGCAGAACGCAGTCTCTTCATTATAATGTATAATGATGAAAAAGAGGCAGTAAGGAAGGACAAGGGCGCTTGTTTACAATTTACAATGCTCTGCAAATGCCATTTAAACCTTGCTTAAAAAATGCAGACTGGGCATTATTATATTATTATTTGTTGGCTCTTGGATGTTGGCTTGTGTTTGAGCAAAGGGCAGAACTAGATATACTATTTTTGTAAAAACGTAAACGTGCATATCTTTCCTTAAATCTGGATATGATTCATGATAACAAGGTTTTGTTCTTGCTCTCTTCCTTTTTTGGTTTCCCTTTTTCATGATTTTTTCAAGCCAGTGGAGAGATGATGAGTTTCTGTGTATTTTGTATCCTACATTTTATATTGTATTATATTTTTAAACACGAAGATCTGGTCAAGCTTTTGAATATTAAATGGAGAATGGAGATGTACTCATACGATTTTACATTTTGAAGCAAGGTGGAATTTAAAATATAGCGTGCGAAAGTATGCAGAAAGTCAGAGTTCTACAGATGTTATTTTGCTTTTTACGGTACATTTTTTGAAATGATGATTGAAAATTGAAAATGTTGCTCCTTATATCTTGTTTTGCAAGGTGACGGTTGTGGGCGTGTGTTGATGGTTGTGTATGTCGATTGAGGATGTGATTTAGATGTTTTTACAAGATGTCATCTGTGATGTGTGATTTATATGATTCATAACACCTCAGCACATGATATGAATGGATGAATGAGGCATGTTAAAAACTAGAACGACGAACGATGAAAGATCCATAGCAAAAATCTCGTAATAATAATAATAACATGGTTTCCCGTTGAATGGAAATCGTATTTAGATGATAGTGATGACAAGTCAGGTTTTAATGTATTTTTCCATACTCCATATTCCATACGCTATTCGCTACATGCAACGTTTATCATAGATGAAGATGATTGAACTCTAAAGTATTTATTATCTTTAGAAGTTTGGAAGAACAAACATGTACTTTTTTCCACACACCACACTGATTATCATTCTTACCCTTTGTATCGATGGCAATGTCTATAGTGTAAGAATGTGCATGTGTTTCATCTTGTTTTTATTATATTATACATCATGTACATTGTACAATTTGGAATTTCAAGATGAGTTCTTGTTGCTAATGTTCAATATTAGATATTCGCCATGCTGCACATTGTACATCGTACATATATGAAGCGAGAAAATTTTATCTGGCGGGCTATTACTTTGTAGGCCCAATTTTATTAAGGTAGATAGTAGATAGGTGAATCTTGAATCCTGAATCTCTAAAAATTATCTACTTAGGAAACATCAAGAAAGAGGTTTGGAGTTTGGAAAAAACTACAAACTGCAGAGTACAGAGTCCATAGTCCACGCTCTTTCATTTCCACTCCAAGCTCAAAGCTGCGCAAACAAAGCAAAGTAAAGTAAAGTTAAGCATTGAGACGAGAAGAAAAGCAAAGCCAAGTCAACTCGACTCGACTCAACTGAAATGCAAAAAAATAAGCGGTGATTCGAGAGGAAAGAGAAAGAAAAAGAAGAACTGAGGAAAGGAAATGTGAAATGGGATAGCATAAAATAAAATAAGGAGTTTTCCTTTATGTTTGCCTCTATGTATTTATATATATATGTATATGTATATATAAATGTATAAATGAATGTGTGTGTGTGTGCGTGTGTGGTATGTAGACGGAAGGATAATAGTTAAGATAAGGAATGCTTTTTCTTTTACTCGTTCCTTTTGTGATGCTATGAACCTAATTATTTTTAGTATTAGATGGAGGGATGCACATAGAGATCGTCTAGTTCTAGTTTCTAGTGTCTTCTCCTTCTTCTCCTTCTATAGCCTTTCTTTTTCTGCTTCGGGTCCATCGTCATAGTCGTAACCATAGGATCGAATTGAATTGAAGGAGATGAAGATGAAGATGGAGGAACGGAAGCGAAAATAAGAGCCAGGGCAAGAGCTAGAGCGAAAAAACAGAGAGAAAGGTCGAAGAATGTGATGTTGTAAGTGTGGAGTGTAGAGTAGAGACAAGACAAGTGTAGACAGTAGACAATGAAAGACAGTAGGCAGTAGACAGGGAGAAGACAAGGCAAGTTCAATGGAAGACTGGCATTTTTTACAGTTTGCAGATGGTCCCTTGCCTTATTTTTTCCTAGCCTCGTTTATTTCCCAACCTCCGACTCGCGTATAGAAAATAGAATATAGAATATAGACACACATTTATATATATCTGTACACGAACTTTCCTCGTTCTCTGTGCCCTGTGTGTCGTCTTGAGTCTTGAGTCTTGAGTCTTGAGTTTTCAGTTCACTCGAATCTCGAAACTCGAAACTCGAACACAGACTGTCATGGCAAATGATGCATGGTTTTCAAGTAATATGCATTTGCTTTTTCTTTTCCTCAAGTACCCATCTACCTATCTGCATTTCGTACACATGGTGAATGGTGAGGAATTCAAATATAAAAAGTAAAAGGAGTGGAGGAAGGTTATAAAAGAGGAGAAGATGTCTCTGATTTCAGATTTCTGTGCAATTTTACACAGAAACATGAATTCTATTTGATATTTGATGGCGTAGATTGTACACTGCAGACTGTCTCTATGCTCTTGATTCTCTACTTGAACTGATTACTGGCAAATGGCAAAAACGGTATTGTGTATTGTATTGTACTCTCTGCTCTGTGCTCTACATTCTACAGTTTTTATTATTATTGTTTTGAGTTTTGAGTTTTGAGCTTGAAAGAGACAAATTTGTGGGTCTGAAGACTGAAATCTGAAAATAACTATGTGTTGACAGTTTGAGAAAAATAACAAGAGTCAAGAGAATCTTGGTTCTTGGTTCTTATTGCGAAAAACTTTGTACTTTGCTTTTTCCTCTGCAATTTTTTTTGGTCTAGAATTCTAGATATTTCTGCTGTACTCTTTGCTCTTTACTCTGCTTTAAAAAAAATCGGAAACCTAAACTTGCTCAGTTTAGATTTGCACAAGAAGAATTGAGAGCAGAACAAAAAACACCGGAGGGAGATGCAAGTACATGTATTTTTTTTAAATTTTGGATTTCGAGGTTTCGGGGTTTCAGAGTTTCGGGTTTCTGGGATTGAAATAATTTAAAAAGTGATCCCTAGGACATGCATATTTTATTCCGACATTTCGACATTTGTAAATTTCTCATCAGGGAGTACAAAGTAAAAGTAGAGTAGAGTAGACAGTAGACAGTAGTTTTGTGGAATCCCAGCATCCAGCATCGAATATCGATTGTACCTTGAGTCTTGAATCTTGGATCTTGTGTCTGCTGTCTTGTAGCTTTTAGCTTGTGCAGTATGAAAAAGATGAGTAGGGACTAAAATGCAAATTTGTGTGTTGAATCGGAGTAGGGAATTGAATATTCGCGAGTCTAGAGTCTAGAGGCTCGAGTCTCGAATATCGAGCATCGAGTTGTGAGCTAGAAGGATAGATGAATAAAAGAAATGAAGGTTTGTTCTTTGTACGTGTTTTCATATACCAGATGCCAGTGCCATAGTGCAGTGTAGTGGCTGCTATGTGTTATACATTATACAAAATACAAAGTATTTAGAATTTAGAGTATACCTAGAAATTAGTCTATACGAACAACTCTGTCCTGTTTTGCACGGGCAGTCCTGTGAGTGTCTGTAGACTGAACGGTGTACGGTGAGTGCGTGAATAAATGTCGAAAGTCTAAAGTATACGTACACGCAGCTGGAAATTGAATGACTGTATTTAGGTCTATATTTACTATTTACAGTGTATAAATATCGTGGTTTGTATATGTGTGTAGGGCGACTACAACAAGAGGATTATGTTCAATGCTCAATGCTCAAATACCTCCAACCTACAAGTCCTAAAACCTAAAGCCGAAAACCTAGACCTGGAGTTCCAACTAGAACTAGAATGAGAACTAGAACTCAAACTCGAGTGTCGAGTGTTGAGTGCATGTGAAATTTGAAAATGCGTAGCATGTTGATGTTGATGTTGAAGCTGGTAAAGTTTTTTTATGTAACCAGTATGTTGTATGCTGTAGACACCATCACTACATTTTAGATGCTACTGCTGCGGAAACCTTGTGCACACGTAAATGTACTTTTGGTGTAACGTGTTGCAGTTTTTATAGGTAGGTGGAAGAATTGTTTTTGGTCTCAATTTCGGTCTCGGTATACATATTGTACAATGTACGGTATACGGTGTACAGATCAAGTCAAGTCGATTCCTCTCTATTCTCCATCGTAAAGGATAAAGGATAAAGAATAAAGGACGACGATTGGCAAGATTGGCTCAAGAACCAAGGAACGAATGAAAGGGAATGATGTGGGTGATGAGAAACATTGTCGTTCTGCTTGGGTGGTGTTTGGTCGTTCCCTTCTTTTTAACACAGTGTACATTGCACAGTATTCGATGGAATTTTCCCCTTCTTTTTGGCTAGAATAAAATAAAATACGTTGTGAATTGTACAATGTTCAATGTAGTCCAATTTACAATTTACATGTACTGCTTGAATAAAACGTAAAGGAGATTGAAATGCAAAACCAAAACCAAAGGAATAAACCTTGACTCTACACTTTATATTGTACATGCACTTCTTGTAGATGGTTTTTGTGAAGGCATGAGACATGAGACTTTCGTAACTCATTTGTTCAGGTTTTCTTACAAATTATAAAGTTAGCACAGCATCAAGCATCAGAGTATTCATCTTAATTCCCACCTGTGAACTTCTGTGCTTCTATGTTCTATGCAATTTCACTGTGCAGTTGATCATTGAGTCGTATCGTAATATATCCTGTCAAAAAAAACAAAAACCACAATGACATTCCTTAAAAAAGTGTGATTCAAATAGCTTAAAACTTCAAAAAAAAAAGCAGTCTATGTTTTATGTTAAAAAATCTTTTTACTACGTCGCAACTTGCAAACTGATAATTATTGCATATTAAGTTTTGGAAATAAAAATAAGAAATTGACAAAAAATAAAAAATATGCTCATTTCATATCATAAAAAGAGTATCAAGTGCGCGGAATGGATTCAATGGAGATGAAATATAAAGAACAAAGAGCATCCGTGGGAAATTCGAGCAAAATGTGGAATGTAGAATACAGAATTCACAAGTGTCAATCGATATTTCAAACTTGTCCTATTTTTAGCGTATAAAATATAAAACAAGTATAATTCTGGGAATCTTTGTGGTGTTATTGATTGAATAGAAAATAGAAAATCGAAACGTATGTAGCAGTTCATATTTCGTAGTACGTAGTATAGTTAAAATCGATTGGCAGTTGAAGTATAAAGTAGAAAAACGTGTGTGCAATATAGAAATATATATAAAATTACACAACGTAAGCCGACGGTGGATTATGGATTTCCAAAATTTATAGATACTTTGGCCTATTAAAGATTAAAGCCTTTGTATTTTACTATTGTGTATTAATTAAGCATACTTCTTTGTCTAAGCCTGTTTTATAATCTGCTTGTTGGTCAAAAAAAAGAATAGAGGAGTTATGAAAAGTACTACATGTTACATGTTGTGTGTAGTACGGAGTTTGGAGCGTGGAGAATTGAATTGAGTTGAATCACATATGTGCTGAGAGCTTTTGCATTTTCGTTATTAAAGTTTCAGTAGGCGTAAGTAGAGATTCGGATCATATTAGAACTTAGAACTGGTCTCCTAACTTCCTCCGATTTCGGATCAGATGGATAATGGAAAATGGATGTTTGTAGATTGTAGAAACATGTAAATGGAAGCTAGACATCGACAATGACTTGACCTCGTACATCAGACACGAGACATGTATAGTATCTTAGTGGACTCTGTCTTTTTTTGTAACCCGGGGGAATCAAATTCCATTAAATGTTCATGGAAACCTTAGACCAAAGATCAGAGTGCCGAGCCTATCGTTGAAAGTGTGCTTACGGTTTCAGATTTGAGGTTTTATTGGTTTAATGCGAATTTTTTCGGATTTAAGATCAGTCGAGAGTCAAGATGAACATAATTGAGTTTATTTTCAAATCAACTTTTTTACCACACTCTATAGTCTCCACATTTCACGTGTCCATATCGAGTATCGAGTGAACTTCCGATTTCCTGTTTGATGTAATTATTCGCTTGTGAGTTCTTCGGCTAAAGATTGAAAGCAAAAACAGGTCGATTTTCCCTAAGCTCTAATAATTTTGCCCTAATGTTCAATGCCTAAATCGTCAAGATGAAAAATGAATTCAATAATAATAATAATAATAATAATAATAATAAAAATTGTCGGAACTAAAAATTGATCGTTTGCCATAAAAAGTCAAAGTCAAGATGAAACAGCATTATGATAAATTTGTTTAAAAATAATGCTACTTTAAGTACACTCCAATTAGCTAAAAAGAAAGCGCCCATGTCCATTATGTCGTCAAAACTCACGGCTATTTATTTGATATACCATAGAGGGTAAAATGTGGAATGGAATGAGCACGGAAAAAATTGAGAATGAGGTTTTAATCGTCTCTGCACTCTGCACACATGTACGCACACACAAGACATGAGGAAAATAAATTTGGAAGAAGACAGAGGACAAATTATCTTATTGTAATAAGTAATAAGGTAATTTGCTTCAAAGTTGAGTAGATTATGCTATCCATTCACATTACCAAACCCTCCAAACCAAGAACCAAGGAATAAAGTCTCAAGTAGTCACAACAGTAATACTAGTAGTCGATTTATACTCATAGCTTATAGCATTGAATTCCCAAAACCCAAAACTACGTGCATATATACAATATACAGGAGATGTATGTAATAGTCCCAAGTCACAAGTCGGTAGCGTTCACGATTCACAATCTGCTTATGGCATAGTGGTGCTTGTGGTGGCATTTCGTTGACCTAATTTCCTCATGCTCCAAAATTATATTATATTATATATTATTATATTATATATGCATCTACATTAATGTATAACGTGTTTCTGAGACTTGAGACTTGAGTTGAATTGCAGAAAGAGAGAAAGAGATGATGTTATAACCGTGACGGAAAATGTACACTTGCAATTTGCTGCAGTATTAGTACTAATATTATTAGTACTAGTAGCCATCAAATGTTGTAGCTGTAGTTGTAGACACTTGATGGGCTTTGAATGTGTACGTACTACATACATATGGTGCAACTACATAAGTATATATTATATTATGTGTAACGATTATGCAGTTTAGATTAGCAGAAAAGGGAACTTAATGACTTGGAGATTTTTTGAGACTTGAGATTCGAGATGAAGGCAAAAATGTTGGTATGCAAAAAAAAAGATTGTTCCTTTCATTTAAGATTGCAGTATGCAGTACTATTCACTATTCACTGTTTACTGCAAAAGTAGGTTTATTTTAGATTTTTATACGTGTAATGTGTAATAATAGAACATAGAACGTCTGTCATGAATCATGAATAATGAATAATGGACGTCTCACTGTCTCAGTGTCTCGTTGTTTCGTTGTCTCAATGTCTTTGTGAATGACAGGAGAATGAGGCTGCTTTTGTAAAATGGCCATCTTAAAGATGTGAATGGACACGACAAATTAATGTGCGTTGCGCATAGTTGCAATGTCGATTGGCGATGAATGCTTGGAGCTTGGAGGTTTTTGAAGAGGTTTTGTAGTAAATTAAAAGAAGTATCATCGTCAAAAATTCAGTTTTAACAAATAAATAATAAATCCAATGAGAATGTATAAAATGTACAATGTACATTGTATAATTTTTTTACCTTTTAACAAAAAGTTGTGTTTGTCAGCGTCTTTTGTTATGTTATGTTTTTTATTATTCCCTGCTGTGTCTATGTTTCTGTTGTATTCCTTTTCCATGTCTTACATAATACATAATGTAAGACATGGAAAAGGAATAGGAACAAGAATACGACATGATATGACATGTGACACAAGAGCCATGTTACTTGTGACTTGTGATGAGTTACATTTTACATGATTAGTGATTAGGTTTTAAGGTCACATGCCTTGCTTGTTTATCCAACATCCACCATTCAGCGTGTTTAAACTTTGAAGTTTAAAGAGAGAGCGAGAGAGTGAGAGTAAAATTAAAGTAAGGGATCTTGAGATTTTTCTTCTTCTTCTTCTTATCTTGCTTCTTGAATATTCCATACCTTTGTTTTACTTGGAAAAGTCAGCAGTCAGCAGGTATATGTATCGTATGTAATATTTTATATGTAGTAGAGGAACGAGGGCCGAATTTGTCTTTTAGTTGACTTGTTCACAAATTAATTCAATTCCCAAGATCTTTGTAAATTTCATTTTCTCATTTTCAAGCTTTTCCACCCAAAACGGAATTGTGAGTTGGAAGTTGGAAGTCATTCCATGAGTCGGCAGTTGGTATTTGGTATTTTGTAACGTAGAGCGTAGGTAGTAGGTAGTTCATGGGATTCGACACAAGTATATTACAATATTACACAGCTCAAGTTCCAAATAAAGGTGTATAAAGTATGGAGCATGGAGTATGTATGTACAGCTCATGCATTAGATATGAGATGGAGGTAGAAGGAAAGAACGAAGGAGACAAAGACAGGGAGAGAGAAAGAAAGAAAATTTCAGGCAAAGATTAATTTTGCTAAAGTTTTGAAAGGAAGCTCATTAGACTTCCAACGACCCGAGCACAGAGCACAAACGTACGTACTAGTATGATTTGAATTGCTAAGAAGAATTTTGTAGCTGGTGTAGATTGTGGAAATTCTCTTTCACTCACAACTCACACACATTCATTAGTATGTACATGACTTGTAAATCTACCTGTATGTTGTATGCTGTGTGTCATAGTCATATGCATGCCTAGAACTAATATGGATACTTATCTACCTTTGGAAAACCGCCACGATTTTTTTCCACGCCGACGAGCTGCATCGGTGAAAAACATGCATGCATTTGTGTAGAATGTAGACATACGCACGTAGTTGAAGAAACGAATAAATTCAAGAACACATACATGTCTGCATACATACATACATTAGTCCGTGAGGGTTTCCTGAGCTTCTATTGCATTTATGCACGAGAAGATGCAATAAATACTTTTTTCTTGAATAATAATAATAATAATAATTGTTGAATACAAGCTGCAAGCTGTGAGGTTCCTTCGTTTCAGCACCAAATTTTCCATAATATTTGATACTTGATATGCATTATTAAATCTTATTATTATTATCATAATAATAATAAAAGTACTAGTAGTAGCGTAAATTCACTCGATTATGATTTGGCACTTGTCAATGTGGAGCTTGAACACGGGAGCTTTCAATTTTCAAATATTGCTTTTTAAATATCCGTAAATTACAATATATTGTGTGTCTGGCGTCTGGCTCTTTTTTCTTTAGCTGGCTAAAATTCAGTCCGTTACACTTTTCTTCAAAGTTGTACAGAATTTTCCATGGATTTGGGTTTTGCTTTTCTTCCCTTTTCTTCTTTCTCTACTTTCCTACTTTGTTACTAATTTTATTATCGCATGCCATAATGATGATGATAATTAGATCTATTACTACCGTTTATAATTATCACATCATGATGTATCAGCTTGTAATAATAATGACGTATAATAAAAATTCTGTAAAAGTTCTGTAAGAATTTATGAAACACAATTTCCCATAATAATAATAATGAAAAATGGAATCCACGTAATAATTTTTACTCACAGAATTATGCATTTTGCGTATTGTATTTTACACATTACATGTGAACTGTGCATATTGTAATAATCACTATTATTACGATGGATTATTATACAATTTACAATGGAGAAGTGGGATTAGATGGAGTATGGAGTTTTATGCAGTTTTATAGCCACAAATTTTATATTTTATATTCAGGAAGACGAGAGAAGAGAGAATGTGACCATTCAAAGAAAATTTCTTCTGTAATACATAATCCATGACATGACATGAGGCTGTGACTTTGAATATGAAAGCATGACTGAATAAAATTCTGAACAGCTTTAAAACAAAAAGCAAAAAGAGCAAAAAAAAAAATGACCCCGTCACGAAAGAATCAAATTTACGCTATTTGGAATTTGGGACATGAGTTTGAATTTTGTATTTTATATTCGGTATTCAGTATATTTGATATTTGATACTTGATATTTGATAGGTATAAAAGTGAAAAGATGTGTGTGTTTGAATTCTCATTTCTCAATGTATTAATTCATTCTTTTCAACTCTACAAGTACAGTCGACAGTCCGCAGGATATTCAGAAATATAAAATAAATGTGAGAATATGCAAGTGGGCTTTTTGACAAGTAAAAGAACGAATATTTTTCATTTTAAACAGGTTGTAAAAACATTAAATAGAGATGTGAGCTTCTTCTTGAGCTCCAAATATTTAAAAGTGTATTGAAAATACTGGAAATACTAAAAATACTGACATTATAAAAGGGGAGAGAAGAGAGAATGCATAAAAATACAGAAAATTCAACTCAAAACTCTAGAAACTCCAAACTCCAAAAGCCAAGTCTAGCGAAAGAATGAAGCTGGAATGAAATTTTTTCACTATGGCTTAAATTAAGCAAGGACTATGGAAAATGGAAACTAGAGAATGTAGAATTTACATGGAAATATGACGCGCTGAGACTAAACTTAACTTTTTGTGGTATGGGATAAAATGTAAAATCTGGTGGTTCTTGGTGGTTCTTGGTGGTTGATGGTTGGCAAACTAACTTTGAAGTTTTGTTATGCATACATACGCATTAGCTATAAAGCTAAAGAGGAGACGGAGAAGGACGTAGCAAATAGCAACTGCAGTCTTTTCTTCTTTTGGGGAATGACAATAGAAGAAAAGTGAGAAATTTCCTCACCACTGCAAAAATGGAAGAGGACGAGTCAACTACAGTCATTTGAAGGAAATGGACGGAACGTGACTCGGGATTTTGTTGGTGAATGTTGAATATTGATGCAATGTAATTGCGGATTTTCGCTGTCTGCTCAGTGCTTAATGCTCAACATTCTTCTTCCTCTCTTTCTTTAATTTTTCGCTTTTAAAACGAAGAAGAAAGGGTAAAATGTAAAATGTAAAATTCGATGCAACCAAACCATTGGTCTTATCTTGATCATTGATCATCATCATCATCGTCATCGTGTATTATAAAATTCTAATGTGCGGGAATTCAAATACGAAAAATAGTATAAGAATATTATGCAACATGTAATATTTATGAGCTGTGCCTAGTGCCTACATAAAATACAATACAATACTTTGTACTTTGTACCTAACGAGTAACGAGCAATTACTATATATTTTCCAACTTTTCTCCATCATTTGACTTGATACTTGATCAATGATCAATGAATACATTATAAAATCACTACAGATTACAGATTATTGTCCATTGTCGATTGTCGAGTCAGCGATCAACATGAGATTAGCATCTAAAATCATTTTTATTCATTCATCATTCATAATGTAGTTAGTAGTTTGTGTCGAAAAAATACAAAATTTACCTAGTTCGAGATTTAAGATAAAATTACCTCATGATAAAAAGAATCGTGTACATTTGTTCCTTGTATCTTTCCGAATGGGTTTTAAAACATATTTTGTGGGGATTTAAAAGTAAAAAAATAATACGTTTTACATTTTACAGTAAGATATCAAAAATCAAAAGAGAGTCAATTTCATTATTTACATAATTTTTCATGGTAATATTATACACAATGTTCTATAATCTTTACAGCATTCAGCATCATGGGAATGCAGAATGTGTTTGATGATTGTTCTTCACAAAGACAAATTTTAGAATTAATACTGTACTAACAAGAAACTCTCTTCAACTTAAACAGTTTGAAGTGTAGACAAAAGACAAAGAAAAATATTGGTGTTTTTGCACCAGAGCATTTTTTTTCACATTTATTGTGAATTATGAATCATGCGTACGAAAAGGTGTGGAGAGAACAATCATCAAAGTTTTTTTGTCTGTTCATACGCAGAATTTTGGAAATTTTGCCATCATTCAGAGTTTGTTTGTTCTGGTGTTTGGTGTTTGATGGTTATATTGGACAGATGAAATATGTGTTGAGTGTTGAGTGTTTAAGTCATGTGTGTGTGTGTGTGTGTGTGGATTTTATGTGCAACACATGTTGACAAAACGACAGACAGCGTGGATTCAGAAGACAGAGCTTTCATGTACCTATGCATTTTGTATGGACGTCTGTTGATGGAAAAATTGATTGATTATTATGGTTTCATCTTTTATGTATATGTACACCGTACGTTGAAGCTTGGCTTCACTTGGATATTGATGTGTAGTTTGAGTCGGAGTCGGAATCGGCTAGCATGACTTTATTATTTTTTCATGTTGCTGACTGATTCTAGATTCTAGACTCTAGACTCAAGAGTTCTTACAAGAGCCAACTCTTTTTTCATAATTTATACAGACATTGTCTTATTCTTCACCTGCCTCTTGTGTGACTTGTGAGATGTACAGCTCAAAGCTAATTTATTAATGTTTACTGAAGACCATCCGTAATTTGTGTGTACAAGAAAGAGCGAGTTTTCTGTATTCTGACTTGACTTCTGACATTTGTGTAAACTAGATAATAAGTGTAGTGTGAAGATGGAAGATTTCTCGCTGTAAACACACATGTACGGTAAAAGATTTGCAAGAGCAAAGTAACAATCATAACCATAACGATAATGATATAATAATTAATAATGTTGTAAAGGTGGAAACTACAACAAAATTCTATATTTTTTCCACTCTGCTGGTGTGGTGGATAAAGGATAAACTCTATGGAATTTCGATTCTTCGTTTTTGTTCTTCATTTATATTTGAGAACGCGCAAGACACAAGACGCTTATTTTAAAAACATGGGAGAAAATAAAAACACAAGCTTCTGGGTTTTGGCATTAGTTTAAAAGAAAAATATTTAACTTTTAAGGCTTTTTGCCTTTCTCAAATCTCAAGTAAAAAAAAATTCCACAGTTTTTTCGGTGGGAATGCTGAAATTTGATCCTGTACACAGCTCATGCATCATCAGGTTTTTTTGGTCTAATGGACAATAACCTACGTAGTAATAGTAGTAATGCTTTGATGTACAGATATTTTTGTCTCCCTTTAGTTTGAATGAATGTGAATGTGTTTTGTGGTGACGATGTAAGGTTAAGACGGAGAAGGAAAGCAAAGCATAGAGTAGGTTTAAATTTGAAGTCACAATAACTTAGAGTATTTGGGTAAATTTAAGTCCACATAATACTTGAGCATGTCTACAGTTTAGAGTGTAGAATCTAGAGTGTTCCGTCTACTTTTTACACACCGTGCCGTAAGACCATAAGACAAGAAAAGACAAGGAGGGAGATGGAGGATTGAGGACGGAGGACCTTAGCTGATGCTGTCATCAGTTTACGGGAAAACGGGAGAGGGGAACGAACGACATGAAAATTCCCAGAGATTGTGACGGTAGACGGTACATGTACATTGTACATATCCAGTCTCCAGTCTGCATTTATAGATACAGGCTGGTGTGAGTGTACAGTGCACACGTTCCGACCATCCATCTTGACTGGAGTGAGGGAGAAGAGAGAGAAGAAAAACTCGAGTTCCAGTTCTCTAGTTCCATCTCTAGTTTTAGTTTTAGTTTTTGTTCTGCTTCTGGTTCTGGAACATCCAACAGTACAATTTTTGTAGTCTCTACGCTCAACTCTCAACTCTCGACACACTACAAACTACAAACTACGAGCCAGGACTGTATATATATAGTGTACACATTTTTTCACTCATATTCCCTATGCGTTTGAGTTGAGTAGAATGTGGGGTTGCGTGTAGCTTGAACATACATATTATGTAGGTGCTCGTTTTTGTAAATGATAGAGAAGAAAGTTGGTCCATCGTCCAATAAATACGCACATCACACGTACATGCACATTCTGTCTCACCTATTTACGTGATGCTCTTGTATCTCGTATCCTGGATGTTGGATCATGGATCACTTACATTGTAAAGACATATTGTGCAGAAAAGCTCCGCAGAATCTAGATTAGTTGTAAACTCAAATTGTACTAAACCAGATTGTATATGTGCTCTGTCTTCTATTTCTCTGAGAAAATGTACAACTAGGCCAAGATATTTAAGTTTTCTAGAGGTATTCCAGATTCTCTAGGTTCTAGATTCTAGATTCTAGATTGGAGATGTATTTACTTTTGCTGACTTGAGGTCTCGGGTCTTCGTGTTGTTGTACTTGTTATTAGTTAGGTTACTGGCTAGTGGAAGAGATTCAACTCTGACACACAGATAAAAATAGGATGAAGAAACATGGAGAAAGTGAATGAGAATGGGATGTTTTATGCAGTTGTGAATTGTGAATGAGCAAGAGAAACTCCTTCCGTGTAGAGTGTACGGTGTACGGTGTAATAGTGCATGTTTGTATTTTGTAACAAAGATCGAAGAAGAGCAGAAAGAACTCTGCAACTTGCTTTTTACAGTAGATATCTTTTTATTCTACCTCTTCCAACTCTTCTCTCTTCTCTAATTCAAACAGTGTTTATAAAGTTTTTCCGAGAATCGGAAACGGAATTGTCAATAAAGATTGACTTTTGAAAGAAAACGAGCTAGGCTTTACGGACTGTAAACTGTAATGCGTATGTATAAAACAAAAGTTTTTGTTGCGTGCAATGACGGGTAAATTGTAAATGGAAAATAGGAAATAGGATTGGTTGGTGCAGGTGGCTCTTAACTGGGAAAGAGAATCATATTATGTTAAAACTGACGGCAATGACACGACACACTCACTTTACTTTTTTTTCAATCCTCCAATCTCGAATCCTGAATCCGGATTGTGAACGGAGTCGAAATAACAGGGAGACAAAGGACAAAAAAGTTTGTTTCAAATACAATAAAATAAAATAAAACAAAGCAGGAAAGTAAAAGGGGAAAAGGAGGTGGGAGTTGAGTCGAGTTGAGTTGAGTAGAGTCCACGGTGGATGGTATTATACTAAACTAAACGATCATGGGAAAACGATTGAGTTGGATTCAGGATTTAGTGTATTGAAAAATGTCTTTTTGTCTGTATCTGTATGTGTATGTGTGTCGTTGTGTACTGGGTGTCTAGAATCTAGTGTCTAGTGTCTACGACCAGTTTATTTATTGGATTCTCCATTCACTGTAAAAAAGCGTAGGAGTTGGAAAAAAAGAAGATAGAGAATTGGCTTTGACTGTGGGAAAACTGAACTCTGTTCTCTGTTCAACTCTCAAACATCATCGACCCATCAAACCAAAATCAAGTATCAAATGTTCACGTACTTTTGCTCAAAACTCAAAAGGTTATTAATCAAACTGGAATCTTACATACACAAACTACAACCAATTTCATACTTCATACTTCATGTTTCATGTAACAGTCATTTAACACTCATTCACAAAAAAAAGTAAAGACGTTTCCCATCTCAAACAGGAAAAAAAGATATGAAAGATATTGATTGAGTGTCATATGACTTGTGTTTTATTCATATTCACATTCACATTTCACACGAATCGACAATTGAGGAAAGAGGAAATGCACACTGCTACGTTTTATTGAAATAGTCTGAATTTTGAATAATATAAAACATTTACATTTCTTTAAAGTAAAAAAAGGAAACATTTTTTTTAATGGTGATGAAGATTTTTAGTTTTACGATTGATGATTTATGAATTTTAAACCGTATTCCGTATGCAGTATTCAGTTTTTGTAAATGCTGGGATTTTACGGGAATTAACAGGTTTAGTTTAACGCATAAAAACCAGGAATGAAAGGAGATTAATTGTTATGGAATTTACAATTTACAGTAATAGCTGGAAAATTATATTATTTTATCTAGCTTATTTTTAAACTGATGGAATCTCTTAATTTTTATTACATTGACAACTTCCGTTAGAATTTAGAATCCATGCTGACAATAATGATAAAAATGATAAAAGTTGAGAATTTACAATGTACAGTGAATAATGAAGCATTTTATCATGTATTTTCTTGGGCAGAATCGAAAGTCGAAAGTTCATAGTCAAGGAAGTTTAAAAGTATGTACATTTTGTAAAAGTGGATATGAAACGTAAAAGTGTCTGTTATAATACTTTGCAGAACTTTAATCAACACAATAATTAAGGTGTATGGTTAATGTTGAATGTTGATATTGGGTTTGGCGTTTGAAATTTGCCTGTATTTTTCCAGGGGAAAAAATATATAGTTACGTGATAGTGCAGGAGAGAATGAGACACGTTACTATTAGTTGATGTTGATGTTGTTGTTGGTTGGCTCTTATTTATTCCAAGTTAAATTATTGTTGGTGTTTTTTTGATACTATACTTGATAAGCTCGAAAGGTTATAACTTGTTAAGAGTTAGGAGTTTGGAGGAAGTAATAATGTGGAAGTTGGTGTAGTCTGTAGTCTCTAGTTAGACATTAGACAGACAGGGTTATTGCACCACGGAAAGTGCTACCGTGTGTAATGCGTGGCGGAACAAAGCATTTTGAATTTATTTGTGTTTGCTTTTTAGTCTAGGAGCATCCTTGTCCATGTATAAAATATATTATACGTTATACATGTATATCTGTGATGTATGATGCTTGATGCATGATGATGTGAATAAAAGTTTCGGAATGTGTTCACTGTACAGTGTACAGTGTATATTGTCCACACTAAATTACCTACCGCTGCCACCATTTTAGTAATTTTGTTGTGCATACTACATACACGACTAAAAAAGTACTCTACCATCTACCACACAAGACAAAGTTATATACCTCCGTGTTATCTGTAGTTTGTACTTTTTACATTTTTTCATCAAAATTTTCACATGCATAAATTATGTAGCTCAACTAATTTATTACATTATAATTCTCAGGAGGTTCTTGAACAGTGAACACTGAACACTGATGTGATCTGATTTGATGTTTAATGAGCAATGATTGATGATTAACATAAGTATTATAGTTGCAAATCCCACTATGAAAATTCAATTTCCACTGATCATGTCACAATTCATAATTTATAATGTAGTTTACGACGTGATTTAATTTTCATCTGGAGATTAGAAACTAGAAATTAGGCTACTCATGCATGGACATTGTACAATATTATACAATATACGTGTGTGGAGATAATAAATTTTTTGCAAAAAAAATATGTAGCGGTTTTATAAACTTTTTTGATTTCTGATGATAATCATAATCATTGTTTTATCATCATTACGGAAAATTCAAATACATAAATTATTACAACTCTTTTCATATTTTCATGGATAATGAGGCTGAAGGTTACAAGTTAGTACAGTTGATATCAAATGTACCGTAATACCGTAAAGAAAAATAAGATAATAATTTCAACAAGGTACATAGTGGATGACAGTAGACAGTAGTATGTAATAGTAATGACACTGTACAAAAAGTTGATTTCAAATTTAAGTCGAAAGAGGTTTGTTGCTTGATGTTTGGCTGATTGAAAATTGGAGTAATATTGTGTGAAGTATGAAAGGACACGACAGGACAGGACACAACACGATATTCACATTTACATCTGAAATCTGAATCTGAATTTTATTTGATGGTACATAGGGCAAGATTTGTATACATGAATATGGAATGTGGAATTTTAATATTGAGTGGAAATTGGAAATGAAATTTACAATTTATGTAAAGCACTACACATGGAAATATACTGATGTACATATGCGCATGTAACACGTATCTATGTGTGGTACACAATTTTGGCGAATCCTGTTCGCTGTTCAATGTTGAGGAAACGTTGAAAAAGTGAATTCTCATTTTTGCCTACAAGATGACTGATGCTGTTTTATTTGCTGTGGGGTGTTTGTGTTTGTGTTTTACTGGCAATACCGATGATGATGATGATGATGATGTCGTGTTGATGCATTTATGTATCTATTTAGTATTTAGTATTAGACCTTATTTGATGTGAATGTATATTATATAATATCATACAATATGCTTTACATATTACACATGAAATTCAAACAAGGTTTTGATCGTGAGTTGTTTCTCTTTCTCTGTGTCTGTCCGTGTCTGTTGAAGGCTAAGATACTCGTAAAAGTAAAATAAGCGTGTAGAAAAACAAGTTTTTGCGATGCAATGGACCGTTCTAATGACGGTCAAACGGATATCATATCATGCACACAGGTTGTCAACTTAATTTGTTTCGTATTTGGTTTTTCCTATGATTCCTTTACAATTTACAATTTAACCATCAAAGGAAGTTTTGAAGAAAAGGAATTTATTTCTCTTTTCCGTTCCATCCAGCTGCTTCAATCTTCAATGGCAAAGAAACGATTATTTATTTATTTATTTCACTTGTATTAGACATCGTATTGACTTTAGACTTGAAGACTTGAGAGTTTAAAGTTTAGAGTTCTGCTTTTGAAGTTTGAAGCTTGGAAGTTGAGATTTTACAAGCTCAAAGCTCAAAGCTCAATCATCTATTACATCATGTGTATCTATTATCTATCTATACATTTAGAACTTGGAAATGTTGATGTCATCAAAAACCTAGTTTATTTCAACCTATTTCCTCGCTTGGTATGTGGTCCAAGAATAAATAATAAAGAATATCCTGGAAAATTCCACTAAATGTAACAGAAACTAAATTTGCACTCTCCATTTTCCATGCTCCACGTTCAATGTTTGTCTGTTTGAGGTGACTTTTGACACATTTATTCAAAGCAGGCAGGGGGCTTATTCAACATCAAATTCCAAATACAAAATACAAAATATACACTAGTGAGCCCAGAAACCTTTCAAATTTCAAAGGGCTGGAATATTGCATATGGAATATTGAATTTATTATGTATGGTGAATTGTGAATGGAAAGTGGAAAAACTGAATTAATTTCAAACTACAAACTACTGTAGTTTCCAAATCAAAGGAATATTTACGCAGACCGTTGACGCAAATAGTAAATAGTAAATGTTTACCATCCTCAAATTTAAATTTCAAGTTGTGCAAAATTTCCTTATGCAATCTTTATGAAAACTTTTGTCCTTTTTTTTTCTTTTACCAAGAAATGGGTTTTGTGTTTTGTGCTCGATATTTGGTGTTTGGTAATGGTTAATGGATAATGGTAACTCTTCAATATTTCTTTTACTCCAACTTTTTTTGAATAGATTTGAATTAACTTTTGTGTATAAAGTCTGAATACAGTGTTTTTCTAGCAACGAATACTTTAGTTTAGAGTTTAGAGTTTCTGAACAATTATACAAAGAGTATATGAAAAGGTGATGTTGATCGATATGTACTTTTCGGCTTTGGCTTTGGGTATTTTGGGTATTATCATGACAATAAAAAAACAAAGAAGATTTTAACTCTGTTGAAATGTTCATCTCTTATCCGTCATTTTTGTTTTCATTGGATTGGAATGGTTGGAAAATGAAAATGAAACTGAAAATGGAGTCATGTGAAATGGTTAAACTCTTTTGATGCTATTCTAACATATTTACATTCACATTTCAATTCTGTTTGTTGGTTGAATCCGGAAGAAAAGTTTAGAATTTAGAATGTATTATTCATCATTCATTCATACATGTTGAATAGTTTTGGAAAGTTTTACAACATTTTATGGTTTAAACTTTAAGGCAGAACATGATTTGAATTTTGAATGAATCTAGAATCTAGAATCTACTTATCAATGCATTTGCATATGTAGCGCAGTGTGTTTTAAATTAATTAAAGATGAACTGAATGATATGAAAGATAAAAGATAATCATGTTTATTAGGATTTTTATATCATGCATCATACATCATACATCACATGTACAAAAAGTAAAAATCATCTTGTAACCAACACATGTACGTATCTCCTTTTGTGATTTATCATTTATCAGTGAATTACGTATTACGTATTATGCACTTGTGCAGGGAAACGGAACATTAAACATCTCACTCCTACACATGTACTAATAATAGACTTTTTTGTTTCTCTATTCCATTTATACAAGTATGTTCAAAGGAGACTGGTGCAAGAAAGATCACAAATAACAACAATATAACTCCTTTCTTGCTTCAAGTTGTTGTTTTGTTAAACTTTACTATTTACCATTTGTTATTTGTACATGTTTATTATAGGATAATACTTGTGGTTGTTGATCTCTAGACTCTAGAGAGTGTTTGTTCAAATAAAATGTCCCAGTCGCAAAGTAATTTGGAAAAGATGTGGTGTTGAAATGACATGTAAATGTTTGTGTTTTTTTTGTATTATATGAGTTTTTTTTCTCTCTTTATTTTCTTTCCAGCGACAAGACTGAATGAGTATATTAAACATTATGAGCCATTGGACTACGACCCATCAGATATACACGAGCGACATTTAAGGGTGAAAAGATGGGTTGAATCCAGTTCGGAGACAGACGGTTTGAAGGAGCCGGATGTCCATTTAGCATTTAATGCCCATCAAAAGACGTTCAAGTTGAGACTGAAGCGAGACACGAGTGTATTCAGCCATAATCTACACTTGGAAGGTGATGGAGCTCTTCAAGATGTGGCTTCATCAAGCACTTCCCATCATATTTACTCTGGCCATTTAGAAGGTACTTGCTAATATTATTATTGCCTATTATTGTAAATTGTAACCATGTGTATACATGTGTGTTTTATGATTGTAGATTGTAGACTGTGGAGTAAAATGCTGGTGTTTTTTTTATCACCTTTATTTCTCTATTTTCAGAAAAAAAAGAGATGAAAAATGGGTTTAAACAATGTTTTTTTTTTCTGTTTTGTAGGTGTGGCTGAGAGTACCGTATTTGGTTCTATTCGAGATGGAGTATTTGATGGGAAAATTATTACTCCAGATGGGACATACTTTGTCGAGAGAGCCAACAGATATACACTTCCTAGTACAAATGCAAGCCTTCATTCTGTGATATACAAGGATAACGATGTTCATGATCCATATGAAAACATGAGGACAGGTGCGAAGAGTTTCAAACAATTTTTTTTACTTAAATGTCGATATGCATATTTTGAGAATTTTACTAGAATAATATTTACAATTGTATTGTGTGGTGTTGTGTGTTAATCTTGAGTTTGTTTTTGTTTTTCCTTTTTTGATTTTATAGGGCACGCAAAAGGATGTGGAATTACTGAAGAAGTGATGGAGTGGATGGAGTCAATTCAAAATTCTGCCTCGGAAGATCTTCCCGAGTTAAATCATCCAAAATCAAAAGCAATACAAAAGGATGGTCCAACGGCAGAACGATTAACGTCCAATTTGCATGATTTCCATGCAGATCATGACCATGCATTTGCCAAGTATTACAAAGAGGCCAATACTTCACCTCAGCCTAGTTCTTTCCTCAAGAATCTCACTCATCCTCATTATGGTTCTTCCTTTATCACGGCACATAACAGAGATCGACGAGCTTCAAAATCCGGAGCCAACTCCAAAACTACTTGTCATCTTTCCATCCAAACTGATCCTTTACTTTGGAAACACATTTCAGAAATTGTACGTTTAGTTTTTTTTGTCCACATTTCTAAATATTATTTTTGTAGATGATTATTGATTATTTCTTTGTACATGATTTTTTTTAAAAAGGATGATGAATGCTTTTATTGTTGAATTAATATTATTATTTTCTTTTTCTATCAATAGGAACGAACTACGGATGAAACAAAGATTAGGGAAGAAATTCTTTCCTTAATCGCACAGCATGTAAAAGCTGTCAATCATATCTATTCAAATACTTTGTTCAACGGCAAAGAGCTATACAAAAATATACGATTTGAAGTCCAGCGAATTAAGGTAAAAATTACTCTTAAAGTTTGTTTTTAAAGAAATATTAATTTAGTTTTCAAATGCCCTATAGTTGATAGTCATGATGATCATTAAAAAAAAGATTGTATCAGAAATGGACTAATAAAAATTATATTATGATTTATATTTTTCTATTTATTTCAGATTGATACTGATAAGGCATGTAGGCCAGATCATAAGGGAGAAAAGAATTTGTTTTGTATTGAAAATATAGATGTGAGCAATTTTTTAAATCTTCATTCATTGTCAGACCACGAGGCTTTTTGTCTTGCTTATGTCTTCACATACCGAGATTTTACTGGTGGTACATTAGGACTCGCCTGGGTTGCTAGCGCAAGCGGTAATTATTATTATTTATTATGTAATCTAAATGGCATTCCCTTTTCTTAACAGTATGCATATTTAATCATTTTATTGAATAAGTTTGAAATTTTCATTGTTACAATGATATATTACCTACAAATATTTATAGGAGCAAGCGGTGGAGTTTGTGAGAAGTACAAGACTTATACAGAAACTATTCAAGGAGTTTATCAGTCAACAAAGAGGAGTCTCAATACGGGAATAATTACATTTGTAAATTATAATTCCCGAGTCCCACCAAAAGTTTCTCAACTTACATTAGCACATGAAATAGGTCAGTAAATTTTTTGTTTTGATTCTTGTGATAAATTCACTTTACTTTTATTGGCTACCTATTTACTTATGCAATTTCAGTGTACATTGTCTTCAGTGTTGATAACATGTGATAAGATGCTGTGTATATATTTATAAGTATTGACTTTCTTTTAATAAAAATGAATTTGAATATCAATAGGTCATAACTTTGGGTCTCCTCATGATTACCCTTCAAAATGCAGGCCTGGTAATGAAATATACGTACATAATTTACAATGTAAAATATAAAATATTAATTCATTTTTTAAAAAAATGTCTCTTTAATCTGTACTAAAACATTTTTTTAATTTTTTATACTTGTTTTATAGGTGGAACTGACGGAAATTTTATTATGTTTGCCTCCGCTACCAGTGGAGATAGACCCAATAATTCCAAATTTTCAGAGTGTTCAGTAAACAACATTTCATCTGTACTTGATGCAATTATTCATGATACAAAGAAACAAAATTGTTTCATTGGTAATAAAGTTATGAAATTTAAGCTAATAGCAATAATTCTTTTTATTCAAATTCTTACAAGGTTGATCATAATTTTAATCAAAACTTGTGGTTTTTTTTTATCCATTTCAGCTACAAATGGAACATTTTGTGGTAATAAAATTGTAGAAGATGGAGAAGATTGTGACTGTGGTTATAACTACGAGGTAATTTAAATTTTTTTCTCTCACCAATGCTGATTATCAATTTAACATTTTGTTTTTACAATATAAAGCACTTTCGAAATAAAAATTATGCCTGTAATTAATCAATTTTGAATTTATTACATTTATGTAGGAATGTGCTGAGAAATGTTGTTATCCACGACAAATTAGTTTAGAAGATCGAAACTTAAATCCTGAAGCTCAAGGATGCCGCCGTAAACCGGGGTTCGTGTGCAGTCCTAGTGAAGGTCCATGTTGTCAATCTTCATGTACTTATACAAGAAAAAACGAAAATTCTCTATGTAAATTTGAAACTGAATGCAGTGACAAGTCATTTTGTAATGGATCATCTGCTCTCTGCCCTTCACCTAGACCCAAACAAGATCTCACATCTTGTAACAATGGAACTCAGGTAAAAAAACATACAGAAAAACTCTTTCCAACTAACAAGAATTTATTATTATATTCATATAATATGTGCATTCATTTTTCTCCTCTTATGAAAGACACACAGTTATATGATGAAATATGTTTGTCTTTTGTCACGCAGGTTTGCCAACAAGGTGAATGTAGAGGCTCAATATGTCTTAAATTTGGATTACGAGAATGTTTCCTATCCAGTAGCGACAAGACAATTGATAAAAGAAAATTGTGTGAACTGGCTTGCTTCGATAGGGATGGTCGTTGTCGTTCTACATCAGAGCTGAATGTACCTGGCCTCCCTGCCGGGCTAAGTCTGAAACCAGGTATTATACTAAATATTACCAGATATTATTATATTAGATTATAGTGACCGTTATGTAAGAACAATTTACTCTGTAAAATGAATAACCACTCACTAAAATAAATCTATTTTTTGTTTCAGGATCTGCATGTGATGACTTCAAAGTGAGCCCCGCCTTTTTTGACCTTCTATTTGACCTCACTTTAAAATTAATCATAAAATTATGAATTAATATTGAAATTATGAATTTTTCCATGTTTTAGACACTTCTTAAACTAAATATTTTCTTGATGCATAAAAAACAATGTCCCTCAAGTCCATATCAAAAGAGAGATGTTTCATTCATATATAATTTAAGTTTTGATTCATTAGAATGTTACTTACTTAATTAGCATCAAAAACTGAGTCGATTAAGTGAAAACAAAATTGATTTTGAGAGTTGAGGGTGTTGTAGATCTATTATTTGAAATTTTGATACATACCTATATTATACGATGTTAGAGAAAAATAGATCATTGATCATAATTGTTACATTTTTCACTTTGTGTGCATGTGTGGAGTTTGTTTTATGTATCAAGAAAATCTTTATTTTGGGAAGTTTTGTAAAGAATGATAAAATGAAAGTTATTATAATTTGACTAACTCTTGCCTATTTTTGTTTCATAGGGATATTGTGATGTTTTTCTTAAATGCCGTGCAGTTGATGCCGAAGGTCCCCTTGCCCGTCTTAAAAACTTATTATTTAATAAACAGACTTTATTAAATATTGCCCAATGGATTACAGTAAGTTAAAATTTACATTTACAGTATTTACTTAAAAAAACCATTTGTAAAATAATATAGTGTTTCTATGCTGAATTGATTAAAATGATCATGTTACATTTTTTTACAGGAGTACTGGTGGGCAGTTTTATTAATGGGAGTAGGTTTTATCATACTCATGGGATTATTTATTAAGTGTTGTGCAGTCCATACTCCTTCATCGAATCCCAAGAAAACACCCGCCAGAAGAATTGGTGACACTCTTCGACGTCCTATAAATACATTGCGGAGACACGTATGACTAAATTATAAATTATAATGTTTTGGAATTTTAACATGGAAAACACAATTGATAAATTCATTACATGCATATTTACAAATATTGTAACATGTAACATATTTTTTTAATGTAGCGCCAGTCAAATTATCGACAAGCAAGCTCTAGTTCTTCGAATGGAGCAGCTCACAACAATATAGGAGCCCCGCCGCCTTATACGGTAAAAAATTCACTTTAAAGTAAAAGCTCAAGTCATTTGTATATTGCTACTGTGGTTTTTTGAACATACATTTATTAATTATCAAACTTATTTATTTATTTTTAGGCGGGCCCATCCGCACCGCCGAGACCTACCCAAGGGGGTCCAGCTCATGGATACGGCAAAGACAGAGGTAAAATACATACATAAATACTGTTAGTATATACATTTTTTTTATATTTTTCATGTCTACGAGTACTCAAGCAATATGTATGTCTATTTTTATTATAGGTCCCAATAGAAGTAAAGGTAAAATAAATACATAAATAGTCTTAGTATGTGAATTTGTTTTGAATTTTTTATGCATGTCTAACAAAATATATTGGTTATAGGTAATCAAGGTTCCTCAAGATCTTCCGGTTCCGGTAATCCATACGGAGGAGCTTTTCACAAGTCAGATATAAGACAGCATCGTGTATGATAATAAAATGGCCATTTATGCAAAACAAATACTAAATATAAATATATAATAATATTTATTCGTCGTCTAGTGGTGGTTTTTAATCAAGCAGAATTTTTTTTCCTAATCTGTGAACTTAAAAAAATATACAAACTAAAGATATACATATAAATATATTATACAATAATATAACATATAAGTTGCAGAGGCAGAACTAAGCAACAAGAAGAAGAAGAGATAAATCTGAATGTGCATTCCAAACTCTCCATACAACTCAACCACTAATAATTAATATTATACTATCTACCAATAGTCAGTAATGTTTTACTATATAATATATCTATAATAATCACTCGTAAAAACTCGACTACAAAGTGAACAAAAACTCGACTACAAAGTGAACAAAAACTCACCATAAAGATTTATACATGAAAAAAAATACTTAATTACAATCATCATCATTCAAATTAACTCAAGAAATTGGAGCTCAAGAGGATTACATACATACAAACATACATACATATGAAAAAATGAACAATATATTTGCAAAATGAAAAGCAAATAATAAGCTGCTCGCTCAAAACATTGTTTTATTTATTATAATACTTGTAAAATGTGTATATTATGTGCATTATGCACCAGCTTACACAGCTTGAGTTATTAAATTCAGTTTCTAATAGACTGGATTTATTATTTCAGCAACTCTCTTTTCTCTTCAATTTTGCAAGATCTCCATTTATGACTTGAGACTTGAGTCAACATATTATATATATATGTATTTCGGTTTTCGATTCCTTGTTGTTTTTGTTTGTTTGTTTTTTTTTTTGAATTTTTGACTTTTTTCTGCAAGTAAATTTTATAATATGTTTAAAAATTGTAAGTCACTGTATGAAATGCAAAGAGAAAAAAAACTAATGCTAGTGCTGGAAATTTTAGCATGAGTTTTATTACGTTTTATGTATTGTTTGCATTTTTTTATAATTTGAAAAGAAAAACGATACTCAGCAAATTTTACAAAAACAGACCATAATATAATGAAATACTATGCATGCTAAGTATATTATAAAGTTACATTTGTACTTGAATATTATTATATTTGAGCACTATGTTTTTAATTAAATTTTAAATATTATAGCAAGTACTATGTACCTATTTGTATGAACGGAACTATAATATTACAGGTTTTCGTTTCGTTAGTAAACGTGTCAGGAAATTAAAAAGTAGAATCTCACAATCCGCTTTTTTAATTTCCAACACAAAAATATTGGATGAATATCATGAATTTTTTTACATTTCAATATTTTCAACCTTTGCGTTGATGTTTTTTCCCAGTTGCATTATGTATAGCACTGAAAGGAGAATTTTTCGTTTATTTAGAATTTAGACTTATGATGTATTTCAATCCTGTTTTATAATAATATGTTATGAGTTATGATTAAGTTATATATATCGATGTACATTTCTGTTTGTTTGTTTTTGTTTTGTTCACAAGTTAAGCAAGTTAAATATTATGGTAGTAATAATATTATAACAATCTACATATATAGCATCATATTTTGATGTATTTGATATTCTAGTCTTCAACTTTTACCACTGTTTTTTCCCTTGAGAAGTAAGAACAACTACTAATTATATAATAATAATCAATTATTATAATCAATTTTTCTTTGATTTTTGTTGTTGTGTTTGAATAATGATCATGTCAATGACACAACCCCTGAACTTTATGGACTGTTTATTTGTATTTTTGGTGATGGGTTCATTGTTTTTTTCGGAGAAGCATATATGCCACAAAACTTTTGTTTTTTTCTAACTGGGTTTTCTGGATTTTCCATGTTTAAGTGTGCTTTTAGGGGAAATTTTATATGGGACTATCTTTTTCACATCTCTTGTGAATACCTATTATTTCTCATGTATGAAGAAATCTATATAGGTGCAATGTTGTGGTATTTCTGTATTCTGTATTATGCTCTACTTTTTTTTAGTATTTTTCAGTGGTATAATGTTTTTTTTTCTCTCACTATCTCTCTATTTGTTATTCTTGTGTGTCATTTTTTTATTATGTTTTTTTCGTTTTTTTTACAACATGTTTTACGTAATATGTTTGAATTTGTATGTGTGTCTCATGTTTTATTACATTTTTAGAGTGAAATGCAATACAACTCTATCGTACTACTTTGTATGTTAAAATGGTTAACTATTATTAATAATTAATAATTATTACTTTTTCATACTTTTTTCTACTTAAAACTATACTTGGATGAAAAATGAAAAAATCCATCTTTTGTTGTGTATACGTGCTATTGTATTGACGATTACTGAAAAATTCAACTAATTTTCAATTTTCACACACAGTATACTAAACACTTTGTTAATTTTCCAACTTTTTATTTCTTACCAGTACAACTATCGTTTATTATAAGATTGTATGAATATTGAATATTATGAATTGTAATAATAATTGTATGATTGTTGATTGTAATTTGTAATATTATGTCATAGGAGCAGAAAAGAAAGTCCTCATTCCCTACTTATTACACGTTTTATACGTACATCAACATAACATTATTACACTTTGCGCGTATACTGTATACTCATTTACATTTATACGCAAAGGAAATAATCATTATTAGAAATTATTATTAATGTTTATTGCTATTACTAGAAGCTAGAAATTATGATTGTAGAATATTAAGTATAGTTTAGATTTTAGATTACTAAGATTACTTTTTAATATTATTATGTATTATTATGTAATACATGATTTTACGTTTTTACGTTTGATTTGTCACTCTGGTCAAAGTCATAATAACTGTTGCGTTGTCGATTGTCGTTTTGTCGTCTCTCTCGTTCGTTTTTATACGTCGTTTTCTTTTTTAATTATTTATTGACGATTTTAATATTTATAGACGGTTACACAAACAAAAAAAGTTACACGCTAAAACACAAGCCACAGTTTTTAACGACTGGAGTTCAAACAAATGGTATAAACATAATGTCATTTGGTCATTATCCAAGTTCCAAGTTCCAATCAAATTGTACATGAGTATAATATTATGTATTTATTCATCATGTACTATATTTACTATACATTATACTGTAGCTATTATTCTTTTGTTTTAATGAAATGAGTACTGTTTGTACAAGATTATGCATTATACATTGTACATGCATAAAAAATGATGATTATCATTAAAAAAGTAATTATAGGAAACAAAATACTAAGATTATGTTACAAAATAGACAAAGAATATTATAAGTTGAAATTATTCATTTCATGATCAATGATTAAGAATATATACAGAACGTGGTAGATTAACAAGTATACAATAGCCAACCTACAACAAACCAATCATCAGCGTTAAGAAATGCCATTTTTATTACTTGAATTGAAGAATACTGTAGATTATCATAATGTAGTCACTGTCAGCAAAGAAAAATACTATACACATAAATATTATCAATGATCAATTATGAACACTGCTATGTAATATAAAATACTGTGAACTCTGAAACATATGATTGAAATATTTTTCCAAAACCAAAATAAATATTATGTGTACTGCTGATGTCTGACTGACAAAGTATAAATATACATAAACATAGGAATACATTATACATGATTATGTACACACACACAAAACATGATTGATGATTGATGGGATTTTTTCACAGCAGTGTGCCAAAAACTTATAAACATAATAATATACGAATAAGTTGGACCATGATTTACAATTTAAAACAATTTACCCAAAAAAGTGTGTATTCAACTCAAGATTCAAGAATCAAAAATGTATAATAGTTATTTACTATGTGTATGGTGTTTGAAGTGTGTAAGTCTTTACATTTACATGACACGATTGGATATTGAAGAAAGTGTGAGATGTGAGAAGAAGAGCAGACTATAATATAGAGACTTGAGAGCAAAGATATTTGAAAAAGTGGACGTGTTGTGAAAACCCATGAATATACATAATAATTATTATAAACTATAAACATTAAAACATTACTCTATATTAAATTGCGCAAAAAATCGTCAATAAAAAATATAAAATATAAAACGTATGATAAATAAATAAGTAAACCAAACTTTCACATTACATATTACTACTACTACTACTACTATATAACATAATATTCAAATCTATTAAATGAACTAAATACTAACAATAAACTATATACTATATACAATATATATATGTATATATACAACTACAAAACAAAAACTGCGAAATGCGAATGCGAATTTAATGATGTATATAGATATAAAAAAGGAACAAACCAAACAAAGAAGAAAAAAACACTTACTTGTACGTACATTACATATATAGTGTCGAATTTTTGTAAAATAAAAAATAAAGTCTAAGATTTTAATACATAAAAACCCATGAGATTTCTGTATTCATTTTTCATGGATAAACTCGGAAATATTTCTTTTTCTTTTATTTCGAGACTTTTTTTTCGCTTTATTTCAAATTTATTTCAAGCTCGTAATTCATAATTCAAATGGGTTATCGGTTATCATAAATCCACTTTTGATTCCACGCAGCATGATTTTATTTTATTTTGGATACGGAATTCAGAATATTGGACATTTATCTAGTATCTATCTATTGGAATTTTGGACTGTCCACCACACCGCACCGACCATCGTCAATCGTCCACAGTGACGAATGATGAAGATGAACCAGCTGGAATGGATTGGAAAACTGTAACTCAAAACTCAAACTAGAGAAAAAAAATTCCTTGTAGAGTTTCGAGTGTAGATGGATTTGAATCTTTTGTCTCCACATAAATATGTTTTTACATTTTGATGGAATCTCTTGAAAAAAATTATTATGTATAGAATATCGAATAGGTACATTTTTGAATTTTGAACTCTGTGAACCTTGTGAATATCC
Source organism: Sminthurinus aureus (assembly GCA_034698265.1). NCBI lineage: Eukaryota > Metazoa > Arthropoda > Collembola > Symphypleona > Katiannidae > Sminthurinus > Sminthurinus aureus. Next base: position 50,186 of record JAQGBH010000077.1, read on the forward strand.
CAATTCCAATCAAATAAAAGTCAAGAGTCTAGAGTTTCATATAACATATAATATACGCATGTAGAATATAGAATGTAGATAGAAATGTACGTGTATTTTCCTTTCTCTTTGGTTTGGTTTGGTTCTTTCTTTCTTTCTTTCTCCCTTTTCTCTATCTCCATTTTTTGGATGGTCATTTATAAAATGTCAAAAAGCTATAAAATGGTTCAAAGATAAGAGTGAGTAGTGAGTGGAAAGAGAGGAGAAAGAAAAGGAAAAAAGCCTTCTCCATTCTCTATATGATGTATGAGGATGAAGGGGATTTGAAAAAAAAGATGGCATTATCACCATTTTCTTTCTGTCTTTATTCATCATTGTGAATTGTGATTGTGATACTGTACTTTTGGTCGGATCATTTTTCAAAACTAAGATGTCTTCAAAAAGTAGCATTATGTCCTCATGTCATTTTACTATCCTCTCCCTCTTTCCCTCACTCTCATTCGCATTCTTTCGTTTCTCTCTTATTTTTACTTGACGAACAAGGAACAACGGAGCCTCAAAAAAAGCAGAGGGAAGAAGGGAAAAAAGAGAAAGCTTTATCCAGTTTCGTCACACAAAAATATACAGACTCGTCCTTCGTACATCGTACATATGCAGGTGTGAACTGCATGTAAATGAATCAAAAGAGTCCCTGCTGGAAATTTTCATGGCAGAACGCGAGACTTTCAGATGAGGTTTTTCTCGTTTTCAAGTATTTTCTTGTGTCAACACAGGAAAAAATTTCCTGTTCAAAAACATAAACATGCGAGAGAACGAGAGAGAGAGAACTGCAGAGAAAAAAAAACAAAGAAACTGTGTAGTCAAAACATTGGACTAAAATAAAATAATGTGAATTTTTGCATCAAGTCTCAAGTCAATGACAAATTAAAATCCTTCACAAGTAAAAATGAAAGGTAAAATACCTACAACAAAATTTTGTTGTAGGTATTTTCCAGAGATTTTTTACCTTGAAAATCATGGGCATAGAATGAAGAAAGTTGGAAGAAAGTATTTGTAAAAGTGGCAAAAAACACAAAATGTAAAATGAAATCCTTCTTTCCTTTCTCCATTCCCTTTTCTCCAGTACTTTCATTCTTCCATTTGAATTTTGAATAGCTTTTTCGGTTCACTTAGAAAACAGTTAAAGATTTGAGAGGGACCAAGTACAAAAATTGACCGTGCTGTTGTTGGGATTTTAACCCAACCGATTTAGAGACGTAAAAGTCGAGAAAAATATCCGGAGAAAAATGCCACGATGGCTACGCCAAAGAGAAAAGTGACTTAATGTGTAAATTCCTGTAAATTCTTCAATGTAAATATTGTATATTTAAAAGTGACGTGCGGGAGTTGAACCCACTATAATTCTTTACCGGTTTACCAGACTCTACGCTCGTTAACCCTTTCGCTACACGACGGTCTGATGGCAGCAAGCTCATTTTTCTCCTCCTAAAGCATCAAGACGAATCCTCAACTCCATTCCCAACGAGTTGAACAACGTACGAAATGAGCACAAACCAACATCCTACAGAGTTGCTCAGAACTCACAACTCAGAACAGGAATAGAGAAGAGAGCAGAAGAAAGAGAGAGAGAATCTATGTAGCACTATATTATACATTGGCAAAAAAAGTTGTAGCCGTAAATACATATATATATATGTATCCTCATAGTTCATAGTCCACAAACCTCACACACCGTACATGGATGAATAGATGAGAGAATAGCAGAGAGAATACAGAATATAGAGAATACTTTAAACTTGATATAAATCGCGTGCAAGTTGAGACTCTGTCATTTCCTGATCAACTGTCATTCCCATGCATATCACTGGTATCACTTGAAATTTGAAATAGCTTTCAAATGGCACACTGTCCACAGTAATGCACAAGATGATCGTTAGTGGAAATGTATTTCTGCATTGTATATTCATTATTCAATATTCAATATTCATGTGGATGAGTCACTGTCGAAAATCTCTATGTAAACCCACGTACAAAATACAGATGAATATGCATTTAAATTGCTCTCAAATTCAAGTAGCTCGTAGCTCGTACATTGTACATGAATACAAAAGTTATCCACAATCCACAATCCACAGACAACACTTATTGTAGTAAAATGGTCATAATTTGGAATTTTTACTACTGATTCCATTTTCATTTGAGTCTGTCCAAAGTCCAAAGACTCGTATTAGATTTTCCTCATATTATTTAGTACATAGTCTAAATACTAATGTAGGCATAATTATTAATATTAATTTACAATGTATCCTGTCAGTTGCTACATTGTTAGCTTCTAGTTTCTAGTATCTAGTACCTAGTATAGTCAACAGTCACTGTTCAGGCATTTGAAAACTACATACATTGACAACTACAGTATGCTCATATCGCATGTGTATGTGTATACTTTAGAGTGTAGTGAACAAAAGTGGACATTGAATAATGGGAGTTGGGAGTAGAGAGATTTTGTATTTTGTACAATGTACTGTCTCAACTTCCAGACTCATTTGAAACTTGAAACAATCTGTTGAGTGTTGAGCATGACGATTACCTACAACCTACAACCGACACTATACACTACATATACTTTAGGCATAAGCAAGAAACGAAATAAGCAAGTTCAGTTTCCATGTGTGATTATTCTGGTGAGATAAACCTTGATGTTTGATGTTTGATGGGTGTAGTGTGTAGATTGTAAGTAGCTTGTAGTTCTACTGCTGCATCTCGTTAGAATTTAGAATAGTTGGAAATTGAAATGGACTGACATTGAACTTGAGCCCCTTGCCTTTTTATTAAGTTGTAAGCAAAATTAAAATCTTATACTCGCCGATGAATCATGTATAGTATGGTATGATTGACGACTGATTGATCCATGTATTTACTAGTAGATTCTAGATTCTAGATGTATTGTACATCCAATGCATACTATGTACAATGTACACTTTGAATTACATCTTAAAAAATGCATCAACAAGCTTTTTTCCCCTCTTTTACTGCTTTATGCGTTGTGGACTGTGGACTGTAGGTTTTGTGATGGTAAGTGTAGTGATAATGAGACTTGTAAATTAAAACTTTGTCGATTCTCTGAGCTGAGCTCTCAACTCTGAGCTGACAGTTAATATTCCCGAACTACTGAAAAAAACTAAAACCGTAATATCACAAATCACAACAAATAAAACTACACGTACTAATGGCAAAAGGTAAAAAGGATATGAATCGAAATACTGTGAAAAATTCATTATGGTGCGAAAACGTGTTTGGAGTTTGGAGTTTGACTTTACTTTGCTTTGGTATTCTGGCTTTTTGTTTAGTGCTCATATATTCAAACTCATACTCACTTTCATCCTATTAAAACTAACAGTTGAGTAAAGACGAAGCAGATAAAAAAAAAAGAAGAAAAACGCTTTACATTTCATTTTCCTCTGTCTCAAAATTCGGATTCTGGAATACACTACACTTTTAGACTTTCTTGAACAAAAACCTGAGAAAATATATTGATGAATGGCAGTCACAAAGACTTTGGATAAATGTCAATGTTTATTTTGCTACATGCCATTTTTTATAATTTGATGAACCACTTTTCTCAATCCAATATGCATGATTTCTGTGTATTTTATGTATTATGCATATAAAAAAGTCTTTGTTCTTTGTTCGTTCTTTGTACCTCGTATTCAAAATATGCACACGTGATTGAAAAATAGAGTTTTCATTATAATTCTGCATTCTAGATTCTAGATTCAAGATTGGAAAAATTTGCTCTCACCATATATCTTTTCGTTCTATTTTCTATATCAAATCTTATATCAAACCCGGTGAGTTGTGAGTTGTAAAAACGCTGAATAATCAAATTTTAAATTGAATTTTACCCCTTTTTTGTATCCGTTATCCAATATCCAATATCCATGGTACACACATTTCCCTATTATTCATTCTTCATCCCCGTTTGATAAGAATTATGAAAAACCCACATTACGCTCTGTTTCTCCGTATCTTTCAAATTTCTATTATTTTCCCCTTCTCATTTAAAATAGTGCAAGTTTGTTTTAATCTCTCTCTCTCATAAAAATTTTGCTTGACAGGAATAAAAAACAAAGAAGGGAGCAAAGAAAAAGTTTCCATCACCATTATCGACATCCACTATACACTATATACACTTGACTACCGAATACACACACAAATACAAACGTGAAATACGAAAGACGGAATAATTATCTAGCTTTTTATTCGTATAGAAATTATAAATGCGTAACATGAAACTTTATCTGTATTTCAGGTTGAAGTGACAAGTGCAATGAATTTTCCGAGTTGCTTTGATTATTTATTCCTTCATCTTGTGTCTTGTATTTTCTCTTGTTACTTTTCTTGTTTTGTTATTGCCCTCAGTTTTGATATTTGATATTTGCGTAGTTAAAATTTCTCCTCAATCTTTACATACAATTGCCGTGTGATGAAATTATTCCATGTTTTGATTTTCCCGACCATCCAAACTCCAAAATCAATCGCCTGGAAATAAGGAATAGCGTAGAGCTCAGTCTGAAATCATACTTAGGATAAGCTTTGAATTTTAAATGTATCAATAAAGTAAACAATTGGAATCAGACATCAATGAACTAGGAACAAAAGCTTATTTTGCTCCTATTTCCAACTGTCTACGCTACTCTGAAGAAAATGAACAAAAACTGTGTACTTTAAACTTTAAACAATTGATTTGAATACTTTGATTTGTGATTGTATGGAAATGTCATTTCACATTTCACTGTATTTAATTGTTATTGTTTTTCCTAGTGATATGAGATGAGAAATGAGAATGAAGGACTAAATTTAAATAAATTACAAAGTTCCCTGACTTCTGCAGACTAAAAATTTCTGTAGAATTAATTCGTCAAGGTATTCCTCAACATAATTTCAGTACACAAATACTTTTTCCAATATTAACATCAAAAATATAGAAAAACCTACTTCATTTTAAAACCTGCCAATTTTTTGAGCATCTAGAATCTAGAATTTAGAATCTAGGTGTAAAAATTCCAGTTGAAAGTTTATAAATTTGCAAACCATGGCTAATTTAATGTAAGTGCCGTTTTGTGTTTACTTGAATTTCTTTTGCATTTGTAGACGATTTCTGACAATATGATTTAAATTTGATTAAATTACAGATACTCAACTGTAACTTTGCTAGTTTTGGCCGGGTCACTTTTTCTTTCAAATGGACAGGATGTTCCTATAATTACAGGGCCGAATCCACAAGTTCCTCCAGAAGTCGCAACCCAGGCACCCGCACCTGAATCATCACAATCTTCAGCTGGTCAACCGCTTAGCTGCAAGGAATTCATGGAAGAATGTGGTAATTTCCAGAATCTAGAAATATGCTGAAAACTGCATAAGAGCAAGCTCAATTTAATATTTAATAACTGTTTTTTGCAAAACTAATATTGTTTAAATTGTTCAGAGAGTTGTGTGGAAAATGCCGACTTGTGCACCTACCACTACAAATGTCAGGATCCTCAATATGCCCAGAATGACTATTGGTGCGTGTCTCTCACCGTCTTGGAGAATCTTCCAAAATATTGTGGTCAGTACTTAAAAAACTAAATGCATAAAGCTCCCTTGAATATTGAACATTGAATTACGTCATGTTCTAGACTTCTAGGTGCAAACTCTCATCTTTGAATTTCAACTCTCTAGATTCGTGCAAAACTATTGAGCCAGGATGTAAAAATGTGACGGAAGAAAACTGCCAAGGAGTAGCTGGAAACTTTCAAAAAGGAGGAATTTGGCAAAACATTATCCCATCAACGAAACCAAAAGGAGTACGAAAAAATAATCACTTTTCACAATTTTCAAAAACTACTTAAAAAAAATTCCTGCCATTTTCTCTAAAACTGTACCATAATTATTTATGATGACATGATTTGTGTATCTTGTGTCTTGTATCGTGAATGAGTGTAGAAATGCAAGGAGGACAGAGAAAATTGTCAATCCGTAGACGATTGCTGTAGTAAAAGCAGGGGCGGAAGTTGTGAGGACCCCAATTATAATCCCAGCAACCCGAGCAGCAAACCCAACAAAACTTGTATCGTTGTAAGCATTTTGATTTTTGATCTTTTCACCACAAATTAATACTCAAAAGTCATAATATTTACAGGTGATTGTCAATTTAAAATTTTCTGATTCACATACTTGTCTTTAGTTCGTCGCGGAAGAGAACCAAAAACCCGGGAATGGTCAAGGAGGAAACGGAAATGGCAACGGCAACGGTAATGGAAATGGAAACTCCATCTTCCCATTCCCACCTCGAGAAACCTGTAACTCTCAAACTTGCTCCGCTGATGACAAAGTTTGCTGCAATGGAAAATATTGTTACACTCCAAAAACTGTCGAGGAAAAATATGAGTGCAAACCTGTAAGTTGAAACATATTTTCCTATTTTGTACTTGTAAAATAAATGATAATATTATTAAAATATTATTATTTATTATCATTGATTATCGTTAGAAAATTTTAAAATAATATGTTCAAAATTCACTTGTTTTTAATTATTTCCATGTTGATTTTGATTCTTGATTCTCCAGTGCATTTTGTCCATGGGCTCGGTCTGTTTTTCCAAACCGGATAATTCGATACAGTGTTGTGGAGGTGGAATGAGACCTTCAGCGTGCGGTCTCCTCGAGTCTGACAACAACAGCATGGGAGTCTGTGTCGAGTGTCCTTATTACAACCGACGGCATAAAAATGCTCCGTGTGAGACGGATAACAACTGCTGCCAATCCGACAGCAGAGAACCCGGCATCAAATGGGAGTGCAGATCTGCGAGTCCAGATGCAAAAAAGAAGACTTGTGTTGTAAGGACATGAATTTTCAATCAAAAATAAAAAATCAACTATATTATCAACTCCCAACTTGTAATTTTTAATGAGCTGAAAAATTGTACATGCTAATATTTAGAATGCATTTTATATTTTCTAGAAATGTGCAAAAGAAGGCCAATCCTGTTCACCTGGCGGAAAAGGTGGACCGGACTGTTGTTTGTATCCAGTTGGTACATTCTGTTCCAAAAATTTCAATGACTCTAATTATACCTGTCAATTTTCAAGAGAAGAGGAACCAACACCCAAACCAAATGGAACAAACCAGAACCAAAACGGTAAATAATTATTTTGCCAAACAAAATTTCTAACTATCAGTTGTCAATTTTCAACAATGTTTAAAATAAATACAAGTTCCTGTACCAAAGAAGAAATAATAAATAATGGAGTTTTATATTGAATAAAATTAAACATAAAAAATCAAGCATCAAGAATCAAATTCATAAAGTCAAAAGTCAAAAATAACAGGTTAAAAATTTAAATAAAATGCACAAGGAAATTCTCTTCTTAATTTCCATTCTTTTGCACCAAAGGCATACAAATTTGAAAATAGTGGACTTTTTGTACATTTTTCATGGGTAAAAAATCGAGATCACATGTGAGTCTATCTGTGTAATGTTTAATGTTTAATGTGTAATAGCATTCTAAATTCTGTATTCTACATTCTACAATATACGATTCTCACTTTCGGCTCTTCTTTTTCTGGTAGTTTTTTAGGGAGAGATGAACATTCCATCGCTTTGTTGTTGCACTTTAGCTCTGTCATTAATTAGGCAAACTAGTCTACAGTGGAAAAGAGAGGCGAGGCGTGAGATAAAAAGTCATTTGAGAAGGCACATATTTCCTTATCTTTCATCACTCGTGTTTTTAATTCTCTCTCCTTCCACTTCTCGCAAGTGTAACATTTACATTGTACTCTGCAGGATGAGCAACTTTACAATTTACAACACACGAGAAATTTAACATTTACTATTTACTTGCTGTTAAATTAGTCTTATTTTATCCGCTGGAACTCCATTTCAAACTCCAATCGGAACTCACAACAGCAACATCAACAGCAAGAGGAAGGAGAAGAAGATGGACATTTTTTTATTCTGTTCAAAGCAAAAGATGGAAAACGTGTAGCTCTTTCTTTCCTCTGTTTCTGTTGAATTGTGTTGGATTCTCTTGAGAATATCGCCGTTTGGGTAATTTATGCCTGTACTTAAATTTTATTTGCAGTCCCCGGCAATTTCATTTAAATTGTATAGTTGTGAGATAAATAATTTATGAACACTTGTAAATACCGCCGAATGCCGAATGAACTCTCGTAAGCTCAAGATTCAAGAGCTGTTCCCGTTTTTTCCTGTTAATTCCTAATCCAGTACAAAGAAAAAACTAAATTACTTTAAGCATTTTACAATTTACATTCCCTATTCCGCATTTCACGTTTCACGTTGTTAACTGATAACGTTGATATTGACCTTTGAATTTCATTTCTAGTTTCTAGATTCTAGTTTAATTTAAATGTCTTGAGTCTTGAGAACTGAAAATCCAATGTTTTTATATTTTCACCCTATCGAAAAAATGCAAATAAATTGATATCGTAATGCGTAATAAAAATAATCGTAATGAAAGTAGAGGCCGATTCATAAAGTCATCACCAGTCTTTAGTCTTCATCTTTAGTAATGGACCTATAAATTACGAATAAACGGGACAAAAACCTAGAATAGAAAAGAGAGTGGACATGAAAATTACAAAGATATTTATATGATTCAAATGGAGACGGTGCAAAATTACTCATGACTCAAGACTCGAGAGTTGAAAGTTGAAACTGATGGAGATTTTTCACTCAACCATATAAAATTTACAGATATTCAATATTCAATACTCAACATCATAATATTATGTGCATATGACTGATGACATGTGTTACGAGTTTCGTGGTTTGAGAAGCTGGAAAAAAATGAGACGGGCAAAATATCCATCGTCAATCATTCCCTCGTCCATTCTCGATTCTAGATTCTCTATCCTCGCTCTTTCCAGTCTCGTCCAGACAAAACTCAGTGCTTAAAACTAAAAACATGCATCTGCAAATACTCGCTTCTCTTTTGTCTGTTCTTTTGTAGCTGAGTAAACTGAGACAAAACGAAAGCCAAAGAGAAAGAGAAAGAGAATAGAAGGAAGGCGGAGAATAGAATGTAAAACGGAAAAGGACGGGTGCTAATTGTGCATTCTTTTTTACTCTTGCTCTTAATCGTATTTCAACATTTTGTTCTTTTTTCCCTCGTGTGGATGGAGTGTTTTTGTGTCTTCATTTGCGTATTCAGTATTCAGTATTTAGTTCTCATCTTCTTCCTTTGACTCTCATTTCCTTTCAACTTTGCATTTATTTCCCAACATTTTTTCCAGTCTCCCAAAACAGTAGTTCAAGTTTCTTGTTTCTTGTTTCTTGTCTCGAGTCTCAAGTCGGATGTAGGTTGTATTTTGTATTTTGTAGTTTGTACATATTGCATATGTACACGTTCGTTTGTCGGCTCTCGAGTCTTTAGTTTTTCAAGTCTCTCATAAGAGTTGAGTTGAGAGTTAACACGTTATTTTTTAAAAATAAAAAAATTTCTTCATAATGACTTTGGCCATTACTAAAAGAGGAAAAAGTGAATGTAATAATAATAATAGGAATAAAAGTATACATGAGAGATTCTTCCTCAGTTGTGCTCTCTCGAGTCTCTATTTTAGAGTCTCGAGTCTCGAGTATCTCCAGCATTTCTCTCTCTCTACTTTGAAAAAATGAGATGAAAATTGCGCAAATTGTCAACTTTTACTCAGAATTTCATTAGTGATTGTACAATTCACTTTAGAGTTTAGAGTTTACAGTTCCGCATGTAACATGTAACACGGAACAAAGCAACAAAGCGTCGTCCAGAATTCAAAATCCAGAGGCGAACGAGAATGAAAATCTCCAGTGTTTCCTAGAATCCAGAATCTAGGAACATTTTCTCATTTTATTCATGTTGCACAATTATTTAGAGAAAATTGAATATGCATCAACTTGCGACTTTCTTTCTTTCTTTCTTTCTACTCGTGTAAAACTGTTGTACGCAATGCAAAATGTTCAGGGTTCAGGGCACAGAGTACAGACAGAAAAAACCGTAGATGAATCCAGAATCCAGAATCCAGAATCTAGAATCTAGAATGTACATTGTACAAAGGATCTTTTACATAAATTAAGTGCTAAATTATATTCTTGTTCTTTTTCTTCCTTATTCATCTTCTCTCTTTTCTCCGTCGTCCTTAAATACAGTAGTCTACTTTTTTACTTTCTACTTACATTTGCTTGTACGTTGTACGTTGTATGTTTGACATGCATTAATTATTTGCCGCGGGCTTTCCGGCCGTTTTAGTTTTATTTTTATTTTTATTCCTACTCCTCATTTCTCAACTCTCAACTCTTAACGCTCAACGCTCAACTCAATTTCATTTTCATTTTTTCAGCAAGTCGCCAGTCGCCAGAAACGAGTCGGAAGAAACTAAAGTGAAAGAAGAAATCTGGAATATTTCATAACAAACATGAAAAACAAAGAAGGACAAGGAAAAGTACATACACAAAATAATATAAAAAAATACAAAGAGGAGGAAATTCTACAAAAAAGATTATTAAATCCGTTATAAACATTATGAAAATAACGGGGAAAATGTACTGCATGAAAAGTTGAATTTTTTGCATGATATTTAAAAAAAAATAAAGATATCACCAAAATGGCAATAAAAGTTCAAAGCTCAAAGCTCAAAGTTCAAAACTCAAAACTCTAAATGAAGAACACTAAAAACTTTTGAAAACTGAAAACACCGTGTACAAAATTATGTGAGTAAAATCAAGAACTTTGTTTGAATCATAAAAACATGCAATATTCAACACAATAATTAATAATATTCGCATAATTTTTTAACACGTGTTTGATATTTGGTGTTTGTCAAACGAATCACAGGTTTTAAATTGGGATTTTTGGCTTTTAGTATTTTTAAGCCTTGTTCTTTTATTTCAAGTCTTGAGTCTTTGGGGATGATTATAAAAAGTAATCCAAATGAGGTTAAAGTTGTACACTTTAATCTTAATCTATACGCTGACATTTTTTAAGGATTAACATGTAAAAGCGAAACAACGTATAGACTATAGACTGTAGACGAAAAAACCTGAGGATCGAGGGTCGAGGATTGAGACATTTAACTTTTACTTTTACTCTGGACGTTGGACTCGGGACAAAATGAAACGGTATCCAATCCAATCCAAACCAATTGAATCCAATCTCATCCAATCTGAAACGGAGTAAAGAGTAAAAAAGTTTCTTTGTGAGGTGAACCGTAGAAAATACAAAATGGTAAAGTGAAAACGTAAAGATCTATCCACAATCCACAATCCACAATCTACAACCTTTAAATCTTGTGATTCTACATATTTTCCCCATCACTTTTTCTATAGACATATGCCTGCACTTTCACTCTTTTTTCCTGCCGGTTCTCCTTTTTTAAAAGTCAGAGTTCCTTAGGTGTACAAAGCACAACGCACACATTGAAATGTACAGATTTCCAGACAAAATGTATAGATTTCTCCGTGTGGAGTCATAGATTCTTTCTTTTATCCAGCGTCGAGAATCGAGAGTGAGATTGAAGATTGAAGACTAAAGCGAGAGAGAGAAAAGGGAAAAGAAAAAGAAGGAAAGGAAACCCGATTTGAGTCAAAAGAGTAGTCTAAATAGTGTCGAAATATCGTAGGAAAGAAAAGGAAAAAAAGGCACAAAGAGAGAGAAGGAGAGAGAGAGAGAGATGGCAAAGTCAATAAATTTTTAATGGCTCAACTGCAGCCCCGTTTTTTCTTTGACCAAAACTCCATTAACGATTTCCTCCCAACTCAACTCTCAACTCTCAACTCGAAGTTTAACAAATGACAAAGCTCTGCTCTTTATTCTTTATATCGGTCCTTTTCCCTCTTTACGCTTTACAGTAAACAGCCCAGAGAGTCGAGAGTCGAGAGTAATACATACGTTTTATTTTATTTTTTTACTACTTGCGATTAGACGGGAAGGACAACTTGTTCTGCTGCTCTCCAAGTTCCAAGTTGACATACGTATAGCTTAAAGGCGTAGTTACAAACAAATAACAGAACATAAGAACGGTCACCTAAAACATTGTCGTTGAGATGAGAAAAAATCAAATTTAAGCGCACTAATGCGAGTTGAATCTTTTCTTCCAACTGCAGTCATTATCCAGTATCCAGTACAGAGTAGAGAGTAGAGATAATGTGGACAGTGGACATATCTATTATTATTATTAGGAAGAATCAAGCTGCTTTAAAAGTAGTAGTGATGGTGATGGACTCTAATTCATTTCCACCTTTGGGATTTGCTCCAATTTGCTCCCCCACTTTACCCAATTTCACATGTCCAAGTACCAAATTTCAAATTCCAATAGAAAAATGTTAGTCTTAACTTGAAACTGGAAATCAACATCAAAATCTGGAATTCCTTTTGCACACAAAATACAGAATATAGAATAAAAAATGTCCGAGTTTTGAATTTTGAATTTTGAATTTTCTTCATCTTGTAAATATAAATATTATAAAGCGCCAAAATGACAGTGTGTGTAGTTAAAAAATGAAACCGTGTTTTGTTTTACAAGTTGTGATCCATTCCAAATTCCAAATCCCAATTGCTATCAACATCTTTTTCCCTTTTCAATGTTCACAGCTTACTGTTCACTGTTCACTGTTCAAGCAAGGGAGGTTCAGAAGTCAAAAGTCGCAAGTTGACTTGATTTGACTTGACTTGAGTTGAAACAGATGATGAGCAAGTACAAAAGAAAAAAGTAAAGCGTCATTGTGTAAAACAATAGGGTCGTCTGACGGTTGACGGTTGACATGAACACATTTACAAGTACAATTTACACCTTTTGTCTTAAAACTCAAGACAATGGCCATCGGTTTTTGGTTGGTTGGATGTTGGATGTTGGATGAATGGGTTTTGAGTTTTGATTCTAATTTTGGATGTAAATCTGATGGAATGTGTGACCTTGTATGCATACCTCAATTTGAAACGCACGGCCTACGGTCCACGTCTTTTTCCTCTTCTTTCTCTGTGCACTGTACATTTTAAACCCCAATTTCAATACTCAATACTCAATACAACGTGTACATTTGACATTGTTTTAGGAATTCTCATTAAACATCTCAAGTCCAAAAGCTAGAGTCTTGAGTCTTGAGAATTGAAAAGAGAAAAGGAAAAGGGATAAAAATTTGAACACAAAGACTTTGGCGTCCAGTCAAAAGTCAGAGTCAGAGTCAGAGTGAACTGGGCTCACGCTCAATATTCAACAGTTGAATCTTTAATCCTCAATCCTCAATCCTCAATCAAGACAGAGCGGCGAAGACGATCTTCCAAGAATCATGAGTCACGTCATGAGTACTTGAGCATTTAGGATGTACAATGTACAATCTACAATCTACAATATGCAGCGTACAGTTTACAAGAAAACAATGAAAGATGAGAAATTACTCTCACTACAAAAAACAAAAACTTTACATTCTAAATACGAGATACAGCTATAAATATTTATCATCCATCATTTCCCTTGAATCAAAGAGAGAGAGAGAGAGAGAGAGAGAGAGCCAGGGAGCTCATTTTGTTGCTTGATCAATAATCAAAAAGTAGATCAAAAAATCAAAACAAAAAGATGGTAAAAAAGGATCAACGACAATATTACGAGTTTTTATGCACTTTAGAGCTAGTTGAACGTCATGTTAAGAGTCAGGAAAAAAAATAGGATTTTCCTGTTTTTTCCTCTTTAGTTGTACTTTGTGCCTTTTACGTGGTTTTAAATGCATGAGGTTCTCACAGCGTATGTACAATGTACAAGAGTACAAGAGTACAAGAGTTATGGTCGGCCATTAGTCATTAATTTGTCTCCGTCGATGAAATGAGATGAGATTGACATCCAACTGCACCGTTGGCTGTTGGCTATATAAGAGACATAAGAAGTAGAGATGACGAGATTAGTCATCATTAAAATACCTTGTGGTGCGGTTCCGTGTTCCGTCTGATTCCGTCTTCTCTGTGGTTCTGTGGTTCTGTGTGGTGCTGGTCTAAAGTTGACAGTTGACAGTACAACATACAAAGTACAAATGCTCAGTTAAGTTTCGAGTTTAGAATTTCGAGTGGTGGTTTTAGTGGCAATTTTATTGACTATAAAACTATACAAAAGTTGTCAGCAAACTGGAGATTTGAGACTGGAGATTTGAGGCTTGAGATTGGAGATTGAGAATAAAATGAGCTATTTCCTAAGCATTATTTCATTTTATGGCTTTTCTCTCTTCTCCCTAATTTCCACAATGTACATGAGCAGAGCAACCGCTGTCACTCTGACTTATGGCTCAAACACCAAAAACATCAGTAGTGATCTAATTGAACCATCTTCATCTTCATCAACATCGTCATCTTTATTTTCAGCGCCTTTATCATTAGAATACTCCGGCATGGAACAGATTGATTCAGAAAAAACGGAAACAGCTGCAGGTAAATTATTAAAACATGTAAATTTTGAACCATATTGATTATTGATATTTCAAAAATATCAATATTTACGTAGATTCTAGATTCTAGATTCTAGATTTAACATTTAACTTGTACGGTGAAAGATAAAAACAGGAGAGAGGAACTTTGTTCTTTGCATTTACCAAAGTATTCAGTGTAAAATGTGTGTAGTGTGTAGTGTGTAGTGTGTAACCCTGACCTTGATTTTACAAAGTGTATTTTGAACGGAAAAGTTTTTCCCGTGCTCTCAAAAAGTTTATCTAGAATCTAAAATCTAGAATCTAGAATTTCGAATTTAGAGCAAAAGCTTTGCAGTAAAATTGTAATTGATAGACTTGAAACTTGAAGCTTGAAACTTTTGACGGAGTTTGGAACAAAGTTGAAGAATTGAGAACTGAGAGAAGAGAGAAAATATTATCTGTTGTTTCAACTCGACGTTTTCTATCCATCTTTTGCGCGTAGAATCTAAAATGTAAAATGTAGATAAAACAAGTAAACAAGCGGAAATTCAGTAGTTTGACAGAATCTTTGCCTTTCGTCTTGATAGAAAATTTCCTCTTTATTTTATGCCATTTCCTGCAGGGAAAAAGAAATTGTAAAAGGTTTTTGTTTTCTCCGATTCGGATTCCGATTCGTCCTATTTAATTTTTAAATGTATGTAAAATTGTAAATTGAATTGCAGTTAAAACGGGATCACTCGTACCGCGAACAGCCCTAATTGCTGAGCTCGTGGGTCTGACAACGTTAAAAGGATTTGCTCTACTCGCATTTCCCATTTTGATTCCTCTGATTCTCGTTGCTCTTGCTGTTGTGATTCTCCCGCTCCAAATTTTTTCCACGCCAATCGCTGCATTTTCAGCCATCGGTAGAAGACTTGGTGAGCAGCATTCGGAAATTGATGACGTCCTGGAAGAAATCCTACAGAAAACAAATTGTATCGAAAGGTTGTCCTGTGAAGTGGGACGAAATGTGAAGACGCCACAAGTTAGAAGTATTATTGATCAGTAAGTCGGATGACGATATTTTTCCTATATAAAATATAAATAAAACACAAGAAAATGCGACGAGTTTTTACACTAAATTTTCAACGCTGTGATTTTTTTCATGTGTTTCAGGTCATTTTCAGAGCTGAGTACGCAACTGGAAGGGAAGTGGATAAATAGCCTCAAAGGGTACATTTTGGGGTCAAACAGTCGACTCTCCACTAAAAATGTGTGTACGCAGTTCAAATGCAAAATTGTCAAGAATCCTTTGTAAATTGTAAATTAGGGAAAATTCAAATGATGAAAATCATGTACATTTGTTTATAAAAATAATTATTACGCAAGGCGCCCGTTATTTTTTGTAAATTGTTTACTTTCTTGCCTTTTCTTTGCTACATGATTTATGTGGGAGGGAGTGGAAACTACTAGTGTAAAATGCATTTTCTTGGTGTTCATTTTCAAGAAATTCAAGTGCTCAAAATCCAAAATATTTATTGTTTCAAGTTTGAATCTTTTGAGAGTCGAGAGTCGAGAGTAATAAAATTTATAATGATAATGTTTTTCTTTCAACTTTACTTGTTACTTTACAAGAATTATTTCACCATTTCACCATTTCATCCTTTATTTTGCGACTAGAAAATCAAAAGTTGAGAAGAGAGAAAAAATTATCCATTGAACATGTTCATTTGGGTTTTGATATTAAATATTGGTGCCATTTCTCATGACGTCCCAATTTCCAATCCTTTGTATTTTGTATTTTGTATTTTCCATTTTCGGTTGTGCATCAGCAGAACATAGACCATACGAGTGCATACGCATAAGGCATACCAGGAGGAAAAGCATGACGGAATATTATTGAAGGCGGTAGTGACGGGAGTATCTTGAAAAATCCCATGGTATTTTTTGATTTTGTGGTGCCTCTTTATTTTTTATTGAGGTTTTTAATCTAAGCCCCCGTTGTAAAAGTTATTTTGCTTGTAGTTTTGTAGTTGGGAGATGAAACTATTGCTCCTTTTCCATGTCCAATGTCCTGTGCCTTGTGCCTTGAGTTTTAATCAGAGGGAAGTCAAATTCAGTCAACCAGAAAATAGTTGTGCACCTATAAATTATCCTTAGCGTAACATTGTACAATAAACATTGAGCATACACATTACACATATGCATGTCTCTTGTCTCTCGTCTTATTATGTTGAACTATTCAACTACATGAACACTGTACACTGTACACTGTACATTCTAAATTCTAAATTCTATACCAAGTACTGAATGCTGAACATTGTACCAAAAGGAGCATAAACAAGAAATAAAGTTCATAAAAAGGCACAACTTGACTCGACTTGCCCATACAAAATACAATATACAATTATTGTAGTCGTCCATCCTCCGTCGTCCAGTCTCAGTTTTCTGGTTCCAGTCCCTCAGTTTTTCCATCCTTTCTCCGCGATATATACTTCTTACTTTTTCATCCCTCTTCTTCGCGTTGTGCAACGAACTGTGGAAAATGCCTCCAGTTTGAAATACAGTGACAGAAAATTAAAAAGTGGGCGTCTCTGCTGGTTGTCCCACAATTTTCCTCCAATACATATGTATTTTTACTATGCTCAATGCTCAATGTACAGCATACAGTATGAAATTTACCAGCAGATTCACAACCGGAGACGAGAACTTTCCCTTCAAAACTACAACACTAAAAAAGACAATGCTCCGTGTACCCTTTAAACAGCAAAACTAAATGATGCTATCTCGCTGATAATTGGGAATCTCAGTCAAGTTTTTAAGCAATAATTTTAAGGTGGAAAAAAGTATAAATTATAATATTTTTACATTAGATTTTAGATGTAAAAACTGGTCCATAGTTTGAAATTTGAAATTAGTGCTTATGCATAAAGTATCGCTTCTATATGCTTCTGAGAACTAGGAAGAAAGAGGGAGATGAAATGCTGAGGACTGAGGAGGTTTGTTCCTTTCTCTTTGAGTCAAGTCAAGTCAAGGTTGGGTTGATGGTGGGATTTAGTGGGTTCGGATGAAGGGAAAGTGAGGAGGAAGGCAAAGAGAATACTAAATAAGAATGGATACATGTACAATCTAGAATGTAGAATGTAGAATGTAGAATCCAGATCCACGCTTGTTGTGCTCTGGATGTGGGATGTGGGATGATGAAGGAGATTCATCCAAACAGAGGGAAAAGGAACAAGCCGAAGAGCTTTGGCCAGCCGAAGAAAAGTGAGTGAGTCAGACTGGGTAAAAGAGAATGGTCTTTTCTCGCATCTCTTGGGAATCTCCAAACTCCAAACTCCAAACTCCAAACTAAGCGGTATCTCGATGACATGAACACGAAAAACTATCTACAACTAAAACATGGAAGCAGAGGGAGAAAAGGAGATGAAAGAGTTGCTGGAGCTGTTTGAGTTTGAGTTCTGGAGGCTGGAGCAACTTGTTTATATAAAAATGTAAACTAACGTTTTGTCTGTGGCGAAATAAATGGACAAGATTCTCAACCGTCTTGGTCTTTTTCTTCTTCTTCTTGCTCCATACGAAACCATGTCAATTCTCTATGCATGATCCATCCACATTCTCCTCTCATCTTCCTCTTGTGCTCCTGCTGTTGTTGCTGTTGTTACTGTTGTTGTGTTGGGTAATATCATGTTATTTTATGGTATACCACTCCAGTCTCCAGTCTACAGTCTACATTCTACATCTGTACATGTCGAGTTCTGAGAATCCATCTTCATCTTCTTAGTCCTCGGAATTGAATAGAGCTCCTCTTTCAATTTAAAATACAAAATAGGAAATAGGAAATGGAATCTTCTTTGTCAGTTTTAGTCCAGAGTCTAGAATCTCCAGTCTACAGTCTACAGTCTACACATTACACTTAATAGATTTCCGCCATAATTCACTTTCTCACCCAAAAACTATGAGCACAGACAGACAGGGACAAACAGAAACGTCTCAACTCTCAACCGTCTAAAAATACTGCCTCTGCATAATACATGAAACATGAAACACATTCTTTCTCTTTCTCTTTCTCTTTAGGCTAAGTATGATACGTTACATAAATAATAAATGCACATCCATGTTTCATACCCGGAATGAGAAGGATCAAGCATCAACCATCACGCATCAAGATAGACGAGCAAATACTCATACATTTAAAATTATTCACTCCATCTCATACAAAGAACTAACAAAGAACGGAGAAGGGAGAAACGAGGTTATTATTATCATCAACTTTTTTCTTCCACCCTTTTCAACCTACCATTTTGAACAGGTGTGAATTTTGAATAAAACAACAAGAATAACCACAAAAATTTACTCAGGTTTAAGTTGGTATAAAATTTTAAAATTTTCGTATGAATTCTGTATCAAGTATCAAGTTGACTGCTTTTCCTTTTCCCTTTCTACTGTCCACTTTCCAGTTTCCAGTTTCCAGTTTTCAAGTAGGTGCGATCAAGACTTTGGCATAATTCCATGAAAATAAATATAAATATTTTTGTTTTCCTTGTTGCATACTTTTTACTGTAATCATGGAGAAAATCCCCATTATTCACGGGACGAATGATGAGAATGATGAGAGTTGTCCAATATTTTGCATTTTGTTCCGGTGCATAAAATTTGAAGCAGGTGTGGAGATTTTCTACTTTTATTATTTTATTTGCAAGGCTGTATTTGGTATTTGGAATTTGGAATTTTTCAATTTTCAATTGTGTTCCGGAGAGAAATTCCAGATAGTAGCTACTTTTTAAATGTCCCTCCATAATCAAAAGCATTTGAAATTTGAGATTTGAGGTTCATGGAAAAATGGCAAATTGCAAGTGAGTTTTCTGTCTTTGAATGTTCAACTGTTAAACATCCCTTTTGCTGTCTGTTGTCTCTGCATGTTGGTATATTTTATATTCATATTGTTTATTCTATGTGAGAGCACGAGCTCATCGTTTATCATTTATCATTTACCACGCCATTTGTCTGTATTCTGTAGACTCGACGGGAAATCGGCGAGTGTTTGTTTGTGCTTACGCACAACTTAAACTGAAGAGTGGCCACTGAACACTGAACGGACGACTGAAACTGTAACAACTGAAATACTGAAATGGAGCTCTTGACGCTACCGTTTGGACGGGAGTTGCTCTGTTCTCTGTGTTTAAATGTGTGGTTTCCCATCCTCATCTTTCTTCTCCAGTCTGTCTGTGTGGTCTCCTCATGTCCGCCACTGCCACATTCCAACATTCCTACATTTCCGCACTCGTCAACTAATCATCATTTTCCAATGTAAATCCTCCTCCTTGATTCGTGATTCTGCTCAACTCACAGCACAAGTACAATAAACAAATTCTGAATAAACTCTACACTCTAAATTAGAGCAACTTACACATTGTACTTTACATTTTAAAACCCCGATTTGCATTTCCTGGTAAATCATAAAATGTTCAAAATGTTCAACATATTGATGCAAAAATACAAATTTTTTCCAAAAAAATAATTAAAAGAGTGGGACATTTCCTAAAACTCGTTTGAACAGAGACACTGAAAAATCTCCTCTATTTTGGAGTTTGGAGAACAAAGCAACTTTAGCATTCTCAGTTTCCTTTTCAATTTCCAATTATCAACTAATCTTCTTCAGCACTGTACTGTCACTGTCATTTTCATTGGCATTATTAAGGCATACAATTTTGCACATGACTGACAACTGACAACTGACAAGTGATAATGAAATGGAATGGTTTTTCAATCAAACACGAGAGAAAAAATTCAATAGAAAAACAATACTAAACAAACAATAGAAACCAAATAATTATTGTGTCTTGTCTTGTGATTGTCTCCTTTTCCCAGCTTTTCTTCCGCTTTCCCTTTCCCCTTCCGACGCAAAGGATAAAACCAAGTACAAACAATACGCAACAAACAAAAGGAGTAGAATCTGGAATCAAAAGAAAAAGAAACGTGCGAAAAGAAATTCAGAGACAAGTGACAACTGACCCTTCCGAATTTTAGTGTGACAAACCACAAGATAATCAAAGTCACAAGACTCAAGACAACTGAGCGATAGACTTAATGTAATATAAATTGAGTTTCTTGAACAATAGAAGAGACGGGTAAAGCTAAAGCACTCTGTATTTTGGATTCTTCCATTGACTTCTATTCTTTCATTGTTTCTTTGCAGAGGATTGTTTTCACTCTTTTGTTCCAGGATCTAGAATCTAGAATCTAGAATCTAGCTGATTGGAAAATGTGTTATGTCAAGGTGATTATGAAGGTGTGAAAGAGATCTAATACTTTTTTTCATGGTAGGGTTTTTAGAGTTTGGGCCTGGAAGCTGGAAGCTGGAAAAAGTGATAAAAAAGCAACAAAAGCAACAACAAAGGCTAAGAGAGAGGTTTCGATGATAGACTTTTCATTTGTTTCCTAGTTCAACTTTGAAGATGGTTGATTGAAGGATTATTTAATTATTTAATTATTTATTTATTTATAGTACGAAACCAACTAAGGAAAAAAAAGAGAAGTAACAATAATGCATGTAAAACTGGTCAGAGGATTAAATTCCGTCTCGAGTCTCGAGTCTGGAGACTTGAATTTGAGACCAAAACAAAACAAAACACAGACCTTTGAATTGCGAGTGGAATGTGCTTATAAAAAAAATTCAAATGATGATTCATTTGGAAATTAAATTCCAGTTGAATTCCACCGTATAAAAATTCAGCCACTATAGTCATTGCCCTTTGCCAATTGCCATACTCGGGATTTTCCCACCGTTTCAAATGTCACATTTTCAACTTGATGTATTTAAACAAAGTTCAAAGATCATCTTTCACCAAAGTTTATGTTTTATGTGGACTGTTGATGTTGATGTTGACAATCGTACAAAGTAGAGTGTAGAGTGTAGAGCGTAGAGTGTAAAGCGTAGAGTGTAGGCAAAGCTCATGAAAAATGAAATGGAATGATAATCTAGTTTCAACTGAGTAATTTTCAATGTCTTAATGGATAATTCTTAATGGACAGAATCAGAATGAAATATCAAGCGTTGAAGAGTAATGAAGTCATAAAATGACTTTAATTTGTGTGTCTATTTGAGTTTCGAGTTTCAAGCTTCGAGTTTAGAGTTTGGCCTCGTGTGCGATGTTGTGGATTCACCAATCGTTTTTCCATCCTTTATTTTATGATTCTCGACGTTAGTCATTCGTGTTGATGCTGTACCGAGTAAAGTGGACAGATTAAATTAATGGGCTAAATCGTAAATTGTCTTTGTCCTGTTTCTAATGAGAATCAAAAAGTACAAACTACAAACTACAATTTTACAAGTGTCAACACATAATAAAGGATGAACTTAAAAGTCAAAGTCAAAGTCAATGTCAAAGAAAAACACTTGTCAAAAACATTAAAAAAAACATTCTTTTTCATTACATCTTCCCATAAACAAATTGTAAACTTGACCATCTCCATATTGTCTGCATGTAAAATTTAAGTACAATTGGAATTGGAATTTTGACGTTTGGAATTTGGAATGAAAATAAACTACAAAGTAGAAAATAACATGATAATTATTATTGATTATTGATACGGATTTTTCAAGGTACGGAGATTAATTTAATATTCAGTATTTTTGCAAAGATAGTAAAACACTAGGCATTTTTTTATATTATCTAGAATCTGAATATTGTGTTCAAAAATACAGTAAAAATGTGTACAGTGTACACACTACACACAGTACACAATACAGAATGCAACAGAACTTGTGCATGTAAATTGTACAGCCTGAGTGTTTACTCACAACTCACCAATGCATAAAGTGCACATGAAGTTGGCACCGTCCTTGTAAAAATGCCGATACATTCTACACTACACATTTTACACTACCCAACTTGTAACAAACGATCGAGAAACGACTGATGATTCATAAGCGCACGCTCTGATCGAGAATCGAGAATGAAGAAGCGACACACGAACGTTATGCACTTGAGCCACTTTCAAGTCGTACGACAGCCAACGAGACAAGTGCTGCGATTCCATTCATTCTAGTTTCTAGTCGGTTCCATTCCATGTACATTGCAAATTCGTAGCTCACTCTTCTATTATACGATTTTTGCTCATCCAAACGGTGCAACTTACGATTCTCCTTTTGTATTGAACGTACGCGAAATTCGGATACTATTGTGAATGAAAGGCGATGGAAAAACGTAAACTTTTCGTTTGTGTACCAACAGACGTATCGTTTTTCATAGCTCATGAGAATACAGAATAGTACGTAATAATGGTAATGATAATAACCATGTCTTATGTCATATGAAGTAAACGCCTTTACTTTTTAACTCTTCTTGAGCAAATCACAAGTAGGGGACAAAAATAAAGACCGAATCAAAACAGAGGGAAAGACAACTCAACTTGTACTAGCTAATGAAAGAAACTGGACTAAATGTTTAAAAAGATAAAAGATCTACCTTATTAAAATATGACACGTACGGAAATACATATCTAGATAAATTCATGTAACATTTTTTTCGGGGAGGGTGATGTAATGACGGTACATACTACATACAAGTGGGAGACACTTGTACTCTACGCTCGACATTGTATATTTGCATTATGTAGATATAGCATTTGAGAGTACTTGTCTTGGATTTTTGGTTCAAAATACGTGTAATATGTAATATGCATTTGATAAAATAATACATAAGTGATATGCATTTCAATACTCAATACTCAATGCTCAATAATCAATGCTACATTTTTTAATGTTTGTCAACACGACCAATGGCAATACAAACAATGCAAAAAGAATGCACAAGTGAGTCATGGGTCCAGAAACAAGAAAGGAATACGAAAATCAACATTGAGCCGCAGCCGTATTTTCTTCGTGAAAATTACCATTCCAATCTACCGTAATACTTTTCCCGTTCCCTACTTTTATATAAAAGCAAAAGCAAATGCTCAGACCGAATCCTCTGGACCGATCAACCAAAACTGACTACTGAAATTTGTACAGTTTACCCATTCTAGTTTTAAAAGCCTTTAGCTTTTACATTCTACATTCTACACGCTTTAATTTAAAACAAAGTTAATTAAAAAAAAATACTAAAAAATTAATATTCTGGTGTTTTAAAATTTTTCAATTCTTGAAAACAGTTTGATAGTTTGACAATCGACAAAATGTACTCGATTGAATTTACTACGATTTTTGCAACAATAGTTGTAATAGCAATATCAATAGCAATAGTGTCTCAGTTTTTAAATAAGTTCAAGAAAAATAAAAAAGTTTCCGTGAAAGTTTCCAAAGTTCCTCTTTCCGTCAACTACCATTTTACAAGGAAGTGCAACTACGAGTGTGGATTTTGTTTTCATACGGCCAAAACCAGCTATGGTGAGACTTGAGACTTGTTTTATCTGATTTTTAAAAGCATTTTATCTTTGGCCCTTTATTATGCGTAGGGGCATCAAGTTTTCATTTTTTAGCAATTTCTTAACATTTCATTTTAAAATGGGAAAAAAAGTATTTAAGTATGTGAAATTTTTTTAAATGAATTTTAGTTGCACCGCTCGATCAGGCAAAACTTGGCTTGAAAAAGTTAGCGGACAAGGGAATGAAGAAGCTCAATTTGTCTGGTGGGGTAAGTTGACTATTTTTTTGTAAATAATATTACAACTAAATTGTGTTATTTGTTCAATTTTTAATTCAGCTCTCGATTTTCAATTCTCAATGAATGCAATTTTCAATATTCAGTCGACATGACAAAAACTCTTAGCCCATGCAAAATTCCAATATCGATCTTTTTTTTCTTCTTTTCATAAAAAAAATGCTCGGAAAAATGTTGCGTGTCAATTTTTATTTTTTTGTTCTCCAACTTTTCTATTTAGTTCTTTTTTTCTTTTGTTTGTTCATAGGAACCATTTCTCTACCCGGATTTTGTGGGAGAAATTTGCAAATACTGCAAAGAGGTGCTCAAACTTGAATCCGTCTCGGTGGTCTCCAACGGCTCAAAAATTAAGGAGAATTTTTTTAAAAAGTATGGTGAATATTTGGACATTCTGGCCATTTCCGTCGATTCTTTTGATGAGGAGACAAATAAGAAAATTGGTCGAGGTAAGAACTTTGATTTTTAATTGTTTTATTTTGCAAAAAAATCTCCATTCTTCATTCCTTTTCATTTCTTCTGCTAGCACATCTCCAAGGAGAAAGTAGAAAATAAAAATAAATAAATAGGCTTAATTAAAAAAGGTTGAATTTATTTTTAAGAAATCTGTACAAATTTCAACCAAGCAAATTTTTCAAAGTTTCCTAGTGTTAAATTAAGCTCTCCTTGCAAACTTTTCTTTTTGTTTATGTTGTGGATTGTGGATAGTTTTTTCAACTTTAGAGTGAAATATACAAAAACTCCTGACTCTTGACTTTTCAACAGTCAGCAGTCGGGATTTGGAATTTAGGACCAAGAAAAAAAGCATTGTCTTTGCTAGAACTGAATACAAAATACATAAATCAATAAGAAAAAAGTTGGGTTGACTCTTGACAATTCTGCGTAAAATGGAAAATGGGTCTGGTGTTGATTTAAAGCTTGAATAATCTCTGTCCACCACTTTTATTTATGACCAAAAACCAAAAGTAGAGATATTTTAGCTTTCATAGTTCAAAGGTGGTCTCTTCTTCATCTCTTATTTTTTTATTTATCTCTTGTGCGTTTATTCCAAACAAAAAAAACAAACAAAGAATGATAAGTCTGTGTTTTTTGCGTGCTCAAATTTTTCAAAAGTCATAATCACAAAGGCCATAAAAAGTGAATAGTTTCCTCAGGTTTTTTTCCTTTCTCCCATTTTTCTTTCATCCAATTTATTATAAAAATTGAAAAACTTTGGATTTTGGATTATGGACTTTGAAGCTAATTGCATAAATTTCATTCATATTTTTTTAATTTATTTCAGGAACAGGAAATCATTTACACCAACTCACTCGGATTTCGGAATGGTGCCAATCGTACAATGTAAAATTCAAGCTCAACTCGGTCGTCAACCGGTATAATATTGATGAGGATTTGTCCCAGAATATCCAAACGCTGGCTCCTTTCCGATGGAAGTGCTTTCAAGTTCTTGCCGTGGACACGGAAAATCAGGGTGAAAATTCAAAGAGAAATGTTGAAAAGTTTCTCATCACGGATGAAGAATTCGCCACATTTTGTGATCGTCATAATCACTTGGACTGTTTTGTACCCGAGTCCAATTTCCTCATGAAAAGTTCCTACATCATTTTGGATGAGTACCTTCGATTTTTGAGCAAGGTTTGACCATTTTTTTCAATCATTTTTATTTAATCTTTTCAGTTTGAACTTTGAAGGAAAATATTATTTTAAAATTTACTCTTCATCACAAATCACAAACCACAAAGTAGATTTTACATTTTGTTTTACAGCTTTTTAAATTTTGTACATGTTTTATTTGTTTTTCTATCAGGGCGATAAGTATGTGGAATCAAAATCAATCTTGGACGTTGATGACATTGACGAGCTTCTCGACAGCACCGACTATGATCACCAGACCTTTGAGGATCGAGGTGGAGTTTATGAATGGACCAAGGAATCTTGTGGAGAACCGGATGCAAAATATGATTGGTAGAATTTAGATAAAATATTAAATATTATTTACCATTTTATCTTTAATTTAGAATGATAATAATAATAATTATTATTATTATGAACTTAATCCTTAATCATTTCTCAACTCTCAACTGTTTTTTGTTTACTTTAAATATTATTTTAAAAAGAAAATTATATACAAAAACATATATTTTATACATATAATTAATGATTATGGAATGACGAATGAGAAAAGCAATCTGGATTTGTGTCGTGTCAACATGTTCAATGTTCACATTTCACAAGTATCATGAAAGAAAGCAAAGTGTAATGACGAATGATGAATAATGTACAAATGTATTTACATGGACTGAAAAAGTAGTCTCTTTACAAATGTAACATAACGTTTTAACTATACTTTACAAACATGTATTTCCTCAGTACTTTTAGCATTTCATGTGTACAAATCAACAGTTGCTCAAATATCAAATATCAAATATATTATACAAAAAATGTTTTAATGGATACAACTTAATAATAGACAACTTTTAATTTTGTTCACTACAATAAATAATTAATTAATAATTAATATTACAGAGCTTAGACAATAATAATATAATTTTGAGTAGTATGTATGTTGAAAGTTGAAACAGTTTGAATTCATCCAATTTAATATATTATTTTTTCTTGCACTATGATTTTTGTTTGATGAGATTTGAAATGTGACCGTATATTTAATATTTAGGATTTATAATGATTTTTTAAGACGAACCTTGTAATAATTATGCTTTAATATTAATGGTGCAAATTGTGACTATAGTTTTATCTTACAAATCTAGTCTGTAGTGAGTTTTCAGTAGTAACCAAATACGCATATAAAAAGTATACTAAACATTGGTAAAAAATAATCAAAAAAGGAATTTGTTAACTAATTTGCTAAGAGATTTATGTTTCAATAAAATGTAATTTATGAAAATGCACATGGATTTTGAATTCGCCTGAATGTTTGGTAATTTTTTGTCTGGTTTGTATCAACATTTATTTATTAAGTGGTGATTATTTTATGCACAAACGGTTTGTGATGTCAGTAAAGTTATACCTAAAACCTAAATACCTCCTAAAATACTAAAAGTCACCGTACACTTTTTTGGCTTGACCTACGGACCTGAATCTTTTTGAGGTAGTAACTTGTGCCTAGCTCCTAGTTCTATCATCTCAAGGTGGCAGACATGCGCAATGTTGTTAATTTCCAAAAACAAGTGGAAGGAAATGTGACGGACAAAGTATGCCTCTTTTATAGAACTAAGTCAAAGGTCTAGGGTGATATCCAATATCCATACCATTCCAGCATCATCACAAGCATCTAAATGAAAGCACTTTGGAAACCCGCTGTAATTTGGAATTCGGAATTTCCACGCACGGCTGTTTTTTGCCGTTTATTCTCTTTTTATAGCCGTGTTAGTTTCCTCATTAATGTTTGAAAAAGCATTCACAAACCCTGAGAATTTAGTCAGGTCAAACTCAAAACTGAACGTGTCATTTCAACGGTCACAGATATCCGATTTGTGTACTGCTCAAATTTATTCAATTGGCTTCAAAATTTTAGAGCAAGAGAATCAAGTTGGTAGAAATCTGGACAACGACGGCGATGACAATGAGCACTGTGACTTTGTTCACTTTATAAATTGAATTTATTCTGATTGATAACGGTTGCAGAGCTCGGATTTGGCGCTTTCCTAATCCCAGTAGGTTTCCTTGGTTACTCAGCGCCTCTTTCCAGTTCTTCATAAATTCATGAGAATAAACATTGACTCTGCCGATAAGTGGAAATGTTGCAAAATCCATAATAATCCACACAATGGTCAGAAATGGAAACACGAGAAATCCGGGCATTGGAATTCTCGCTGTGAAAAACATTTTCACAGACAATAAACATGATTAAAATAGAAAATGGAGGGAATAAAAATCTTTTTGATTAGGAAAATGTTAAAAAAATTACTGCGTCTGATTTTTACCATGAAATTTGACACTGACGACAAGGCCCATGGTGTGAGTCAGGATGTTGAAGAGTTTAAACATTGGCCAGAAGATGGCGGAGGTGCAGTAATTCATTTGAATGGTGAGAAGCCAGAGGTCCTTAAATTTTATTAAGGCTTCTTGAGGTTTTATCAAAATGCGGGGGATTTTTTGAAATAGGTCATTTGGATCCTGATTTAGGCACAACATATTTTCTTCATTTTCTATTTGTTGTGGGCTTTTATTCCTGTACTTTGCGAGGAACTTGAGCCAAAACAAAGTGGGAATCGTGTAGATGAGAACAAAGTAAAAGTTTATAGTGACATTGGCACCACAACCACAAAGTGCCCAATATTCGATGACAGAGTATGGGATTAAAACGGTGAGTGGTATCTTCTCATCCGGGGAATAGAACAGGGAAATTAAATACCTCGAATCATGCACGTTCTCCAAAAACAAGGAAAAGAAAACTACAGCAACGATCAGAATTCCCGGGTTAAACAAGGACATGATGACGTCACATCCATCCCACTTTGGAAAGGTCACAATAGTCGAAAATTGTTCTGTGATAATTGTATTATATTATTTTTAGTAAAAATTATTTAAAAGCTGTGGATTTAAATTTGGCTAGTTTATTAAATTTATTGAATTTTGTTGACCTTTTTTGAACTGACCTGAATAATTTTGATCGATTCTGAGAGCTTGGTTAAAGCACCGAGCTATGTCATGCTTATGAAGCATGTAGTTGATGTGGAAAACTCCAAAGGCAGTGTAACCTGTGATGAAGAGGAGGTCAATAGCTAATGAGGTCAAAGACCGGTTGCCCTGAGCAACACCACGGATAAAACACTGCAGAATGAAACAAGAATTTATCATCGGCCATGCCGCATGACAGTACCACGCGATGAGACGCCATCTACTTTTGCACACTCGCATTCCTCTCAACCCTGAGTCCCATTCAAACGGAACAATTAACGTGTAACTAACGATTTTGAAAAAACGCTCCAACTCTTTGTATGTTCGCGCGGTAAACATTTTTCAACATTTATCAAATTCCAGTTTTATATTCTGTCTAGAAACTAGAAACTAGAAACTAGATTCTGGTATAATATATTGTCTAGTGTTTAGTGTCTAGCTGTATCAAATCACTACTGCCTTCTGACTTTGGGGAAAAGTATAGTGCGCAATAAACTATGTACTATGCAATTTATCCAGAAATCAAGGAAATTAACTCATACGCTGCCTCGTATTTACTGATTTCGAAATATGATTGCCCATTTATACTTTATATACATAAGTGTTTCATTATCATTACATGTTCGCTACTCAGTTCAGCAGCTCACACGTCCACTTTATCATTTATCACTTATAATGTATTGCAGCAATACCTGTCTTTAGTATATAAAACTGTACTTTGACTTTTGGATTTTGGATAATTTCCCTTTAGCATTACAAATGTACAGGATATCTATAAAAAGAAGTGAATCACGTTGTCCCAACAAAAAAATGGTAATCAATGCATAAATCAATAAAATAATAATAATAATAATAATAAAGAAAAAGAAAGGTCGGGGGCAAAGTAATATACAATGTACAGCATTCAGCATTAGCTAACAAATGAGATAAAAACTTTCAATGTATCGTATTTCCTTCATATTCGGTCGTACAATCTAATGATTAATGAACCACTGTGTATATTCTCACACAAAACTAAAATCTAGAGAAGTGAATTGCACCCAATATTTAATACTAAAATCATGAATCATAAACTATGTATATATTTATCTATGTTCTATGAATTATTTTATTTACTTGGGTTCAAATGACATGGATCTAATTCTAGGAATTTCTAGGATTTCTAGTCGTCTAATTGTAGATGATACAGTGAAATATGATATCAATTTTTGAGCTGCATAAACAATTTTGAATCACAGTTGTGGTTCTAATTCCATTGGTTTTCTTTGCTTTAAAAGTACACTAAGAGTGCAAAGCCATGCACTGTACATTGTACTAGCCAATACAAAGTACATACTATTTACTATTTACTATTTACGTACATACAGATATCGGGTTTTCAAAAAGTAATGAGAAACTTTTGTAAATAATTAAACTGCAGCAAAAAGATTTATTTCGTTTGTGACTGCATTCTTCGTGGTTCTCAATACATTGACCCACATTGTCTCATCTCTACTTATTCCTATTGAAAAAAAAATCTTTTCGCGGAGACGTCAAAAAACTCAGAAATCACAGACTTGATCTCCTTTGAGTTTCAAAATGTCTTTCAACTCAAGGGATTTCTTAATGAAAGGGATATACCAAAACTGTACAGACTAAAGTCCATTACAAGGGGTGGGTGAAATATTTTTCCGGGTCAAATGCCCATTTCTACATCAAGTACAAGTTTGGTATCAAGTTTCGGAAGACTGACGTGAAAAATGAAAACTCAGCATATGAGTTTGTGTCCACATTTTAATCGCAGCTATTTAAATAATTTCCTAAACATCATAACACCTAAGACTACAGAAAATGTTGATTTTATTGTTAGTGTGATACATTTTTCCACCAAAAGTCCCTTGTAGTCTCAGAAAAAAATTCCAAAACATTCAGAAGCACAAAAATTTTGAAAAAGGTTGGTTCGTGTTTCACGAATTTTTTCTATTGTTTCCTGCATTGGTAACAAACTTTGGATCATAGGGCTAGTCTCTACTTAAAGCTGCAATTAATGCGCATTAAAGATATTTGAAATGTTTTCCGATGTACATACAAAATTTTGTCTTATTCTTCATTCTTTAATAAAGTTTCGCATTACTTTTTGAAAACCCGATACGTATAATTGTCGTTTGTAGACTCCCGCATCAAAAACTCCCGCCGAATTCTGTTAGGAATTCTAGCCCCCGAGTTTTCGCTCGATTTTCGGCTGAAAA